>WBMZ01006662.1:103426-134772 GCA_013400975.1 Atrichornis clamosus
GGCTTTCTGAGCTGTGAGCTGACACTGCTGGGTTACGTCCAGCCTCTCATCCACCAGCAACCACAAGTTCTTCTTGCCAGGTCTGCTCTTGGTTATGCACTGTGACTGATTCAGGGTCTTGCAGGCAAACTCTGTCAGGAACAGGAAACCAGCTCAATTTCCTTAATGTCAGTTCAGTGATTTACCCACTACAGAATTACTGAAAAATAAATTAAATTACAATGTAATCTGAAATCTGGGGAAGCTTTCCTGTGACTCTCAGGGGTTTTAAAGAGAGGTCTTACTTCATTTTTGGCATTATATCTGTATAGTTGAGTTCAGGCCAAGCACTTATTTTCCACTACAGAAAGCGCCTCAAGGCTCAGTGTTTTTTGTCAGCTCCTTCTTTGCTGCTGTACACTAACCCAACTAATTAGTTGTCTTTTTTTGTATTAAAACATTAACACAAAGCTTTGGGAACTTATTAGGAAAAGTTTGGTGTGCTCTCTTATGTGCAGATGGGAGAAGAAATGAGAAGTTTTGCAAACCCTCAGATAAAGAATAAAAGACCTCATTTTTTAGCCTTTAACATTGGAAAGATATTTATTTTACCTTCCTTTTTTGCTTTCCTACTGATATCTCTAGCAATAAGAAAGTTTAGAAATAAAATAATGGAAGATTATTTTGTTCCACAAAGGTGCTAGCTTGTTGTTTTCATTTTCTCTTAAAAACTTTTTCCTATTTCTGCTTTCCCAAAGGAAAGACAGTGGGTGGAGATCTGTTTATATAGCTCAAGCACTTGTGTCTTCATCCTAGGTGCCTGGTGATTCCCCTGGTTTCTCTCTCTATACAAACAAACCAACAAACAAATAAATATTTAAAAAATAATAAATAGATTCATTTCCTAGATGTAGGAGAAGTGCTAGGTGCTTTTGAAGGCCTCCAGAGGGAGATCCACTCCTTTAAAATGAATTTTAAAATTTTGTAATGTCAAAAACTAAATGCTTACTTTTGTTAAATTGGAGCTCTCTTTGGACATCTTCAAAACACCTTCTTTCCTCTATTGTTGCCTCATTTACTTGAGGAAGACTTGTCCAACAGGTAGATGTTTAACCATTAGACACAACCAAATCCCCAAATCCCAAATAAAACAAAGGCAGAATTCTTTGCATATGAGATAGCTCCTTTATTTTTACATCTCAATGTGTTACAACAAACCATATTTATTACACACTTTGACCACCTCTACTAAAATCTCCTTGGCATGTCAAAGATCTCTTGTAATAGTTTCTGGCTTTGCAAAATTTCATTTTTCTCAGGCTATAAGACCAGATCAGGCACCAAAGAGTCAAGTAACGCTGGACAGTAGAAGACCAAACCTTTCTATGTACCTCAGAGACAAAACGGAGAACAGCATATAATAGTCAGAAAGGATGGAAGAAAATATTTAGTGGTATAATTTTTAATACTGGCCAGACAGCAAGATTTTCCAGTGGTACATTACCTGAGGGCAACCATCCCCAGACAGTGGTAAAATATTCCTGCATTCTGTACTGCATGTACTACCTGTGTACTGAACGTTTGTGTTATCTGTGATATTAGAAAAGTGTTTGGGGAACATTAAGACTTTAATGTCTTCTTTAAAAGAAAAAAGTACTAACTGTCACCCCTGCTAAGTTTTGCTGTTGACTTGCCTCAATCCAAACTGGAAGACAAGTAGGACTTTCAAAGACAGTTGTGTTACCAGCCTTGTAATGAACATTGATGCCTGGGTGGAAAGGAGGTCCAGGCTAATGGCCCATCTAAGAGACGGTGAAGAATCTGGCTGGTGCCTCAGCAGATGTGTTTGTCTAGCAACAGCAGTGCTGCCTCTTGCTTCATTGGGGTACACTGGGATGTGGAGAGGTATTGGGGCTATTATGATGGGGGAGAAGCTGGGGGCAAGACTGTCCATTTCTAATAGATTTGGGCTTTGTTTGATTTCCTGCTTATAGAACAACTATGCTGTTTAAGCTCTTTACTTGTAAAATATTTATGGTTCTGAATATGGAAACAGAATGATCAATTTGCTCCTTATTATACAGGAAAATATTTTGATGTAATATCTATGCAAGAGACAAGCCACTACAAGCTACAATATTATGCCTATTCACTCCTGTGTCTCCTTTCTTGTGTTTAACTGTTTTATCTATCAGCTGTACCTGAGAATGTTTATTTGGTGTACAGCTTCTTATGGCTTTTTAAGGCCATTATAGACTCCATGGCTAGATATTGAATATGGTCACATATTGAATCATAGAATGGTTTGGGTTGGAAGGGACCCTAAAGACCATCTAGTTCCAACCCCCTGCCATGGGCAGGGACACCTTCAACTAGACCAGGCTGCTCAGAGCTCCATCCAACCTGGCCTTGAACACTTCCAGGGATGGGGCATCCACACCTGTCTGGGCAACCCGTGCCAGTGCCTCACCATCCTCACAGTGAAGGATTTCTTCCTAGTATCCAATCTAAACTAACTCTCTTTCAGTTTAAAGCTGTTTAAAAGCCATATTGTTCTTCTACTTTTTACTCTTGGCACTAAAAGTCTTTATTGTGTTTAAGCCATAAATCAAAAAAATGAAAGGTTACTGAGGTGCTTAGGACTGGCAATGGAGATGAGCAACTTACTTATCAGTGCAGCAGGAGTGGAGCAGCTGAAGGAACCTAATTCCAGGAACCAGGGTGGGATTCTGTGAGCTTTACTAAAAGAGCAAGAAGCCCAATATGCTACAGGTTTTCTAAAGCATTAACTATGTGATAAGACCACCTTTCAGCACTTTCAGAGCCCTTTAATAATGGCTCAGGGTTAAGCAGTGCACTTGTGCTCACAATTAAAATTGATTCCAAAAGAGATGAAAATGTCTAACCAGCAGCTATTTTGTGTGACAGAGAAGAGGCCTCATAAACCTTGATGAAGGACGTGGATGGAAAGCCACCCTCACCTCAATAACTGGCTATGTAATTCCCACTCCATTCTTATAGCACATTCCTCTCACACATGCAGCAAAGATAGTCTCTGTAAATCTGTCATTTCCCAGTTGTCATTCTGATAAGACCTTTAGAGTGTCAGAAATCAATAGCAGAGACACCAAGTGTCCATGACCCAGTAGTTAAAAATGTACGTACAGTCTTTGCCATACAATGCAATAGGCAACTGAAGAATAATGCAACACATAAGGAACACAACTAAAGGAAGGAGATTCTTGCTGATGGAGGACATCTTCAGCTAACTTAGTTAAGTCTAAACTAATTCTTAAGTTCTTATGAATTCCTGATGGCACTTGCAAGGAGAAGTTTCTCTGTGTTCAGTACGGAAGAAGCAATTTTAGTCTGAAACATTCTATTACTTTAGCATTAAGCTCAACTTTACATCACTAAGACAAGTGCCTGTTATTTGCTGCTGAGCTGCTTTAAGTAGTTTCTGGAAAACACTAGCTCATCTCTAACATCCTTCCCATTGTTCTGTTTCCTGTAAGGAGTGTATACCCTAAAGATTGAGCTGGTGAGGCCTCCATGTTTCATGGTGCAGATGGTTGTATTCTCTTAAGTTTAATGTCCCTAAAGGTAGCTCAGACTTAAACATCTTCTTCACTTAATCTAAAACTTAGAAGTTGAAGGTCAAAATGATTGATTTACCATTCTTGAAAAGAAGACCTTATTATGACATAGAGGCCATTTTGTGCTTTTCAAATCTCTTCATTCCAGATCTTTACAGATGCAGACAGAAATCAAGATATGGATTACATCAAACATTCAGCATGCCTAAACAATTCTTTGTAGAATAAAAGCTGAAATTCTAAGATATGATCCCAAGCCCTACATATGATCTGATAGAGAATAAGCCTTCTTATGGGCTCTGCTATGGACTTCTGGCTTGTGTACATGACAAATATAATATTATGAGATTACTATTTTATTCTTATGCTGTATTTTTATGAAGTATGAAACCCTTCCATTTGTTTAAATAAAATGGAGTTTGTATTTAGTGTTATAGAATTACCTTATTTTTACGTTGCATATATATATATATAATGTTCTTTCTGCTTGTAGCATTCAAGCTAGCATAATTACCTAGATTTGGTATATTTGGGGTTTTGATATTAAGAAAAGTCATGTTTCCAGGGGAATCTCCAGCTGTGTTGAAAAAGATTTGCTTTTACTGAACAGGTCTCCCCAGTATTCTCTCTTTTGTGTGATTCAGTGATGTTATCTTGACTTTAAAAAGAACATACATGGGCAGCCAGCAGCCTGGCATACTTCCACTGATTTCCAGTGTTCAGACCCTTCAGACCCTGCAGGCAAAACCCAGACTGACAGTGGACAAGCACATGGACCACCTAGACATATTCACTCTCTGATGCCATATCAGTAGCGCATGAAATGACCTTACTTGAAGGATCTCATGTGCTCTGGGTTGTACTGTTGGTGACTGAAGCTATTCTGAAACTGACCTTTGTGTTCCTATCAAACAAAATATCTGCTAGCCGTAAATTTCCCAAAACTCAGTCTTTGAACGCAAGATAGAGCTTTAGATTGCATCTTATTTCCAAGGTCTGTAGCATAAACAGAAAAGAACTGCAGGGGGAAAAAAGATTATTATATGTTGCAAGAACCTTTATATTTGGCACAAGGTTACTGAGGATAAAGAAGAATTTCTGCTAGGAAAGAAATCGAGCTGATTGCTTGGAAAATTTTGGATTGCATCTGGGAAGATGTTTTTGATTCAAGAAGTAAAGTAAGCAAGTAAAGGAGAGATCCTTTTATATTTGTTGACAATTGTGAGGAATGGATGAGAATTTGAGGCTGGAAGGTCCATTGAAGAATGGCCATTAGAAAAAAAGATTCATGATTATTCCAGGACAAGATGGAGGAATAGCAGCTGAGTGATAGAAGGCAGACTTCAACAAAATTGCAGAATGGAATGGATTAAACAAGATCTTGTGTGAGGGAAAATGCTGTTGAAGGGTTAGTGCCTTACAAAAAAATGCACACAATAATATCCATCCACAAGTATATACTACCCTACTGCTAAGAAAAAAAGAAAATGCAGTAGGAGATCAGCTTGATTAAAGCATGAACTGTGCATGAACCTTAAACACAAGAAAGAATCAAGCTGAAAGAAGAAACGAGGTCAGGCTACTGAGGATGAGCAATAAATATAACATGAAGATATAGGAAAAAAAAATCTTTAAAAGTCACAGCTCAAAACAAGATGCATCTGCCAAGAGGTATAAATCATTTTAGAAGTGCAGTTGTAATAGAAGAAAGGTGAAGAAAAGGATGACTTAGTCAGCTGTTCAGAAGAGAGGAAAAGATATTGCTAGATGACACCTGTTAAAATTTTGTAATAACTTTTTTTTGCCTTTGTCTTTAAAAGAATGATCAATTTCAATTGAAGGGTATTATAGTTCATACCAGCGATATAAGTGAATATATTAACTTGGAATGGGAAAAGAAAAATTTAGAGTTTTTCAAATCAGCAAGGGATTATGAGTTTCCTCATATAGAAGTTAAACAACTTCATGATGAAATATTGGATGCTAATGTTTTACTTGAAAACATGTTATGGGCAGGTAATGTCTTAAAAAGTTCATGAAGAGAAAGCTGGTGTTTGTCGTTAAATAAGGAGGAAGGCAGATTGGGGTATGATTCAGTCACTAGCTTAATTTCTGCCTTCAGAAAATGTTTAAACAACTGACAAAACCTTTTTGTTAGTACTGAAAGACAACAAGGATGTGAGCAGCAGTCAATAAGAAATTATCAAATCCATGTAATTTCTTCCTGCAGCAGGACAAGAAGATGCGAGAACTGTGCAAAGCCATGTCATGTCAGCAGGGCAGCTACCTCTTTGTCTGCCAGGGACCTATTCAGCCACAGTAGGTACCACCTGTGAAGCACAGAAATAGCTGTAAATTTGTCTAATATTGTAGATTGTTTGAGCTGCTTAAGGTACTTAAATGTTGCTTAAAGGTTGATTGAGTTTGTTTGTGCAGTGTGTTGCAGTATTGACAACCTGAAAGTCAAAGGAACAGTTGGTGTTGATGTCAGGATCTCCTCCTGCACCAAACCAGACTCCTATGCGCTGTAAATGCAAGCAGTGGGTGGGTTTTGGACTAACTCCTGCATGTCTTGCCAGATTCTGCACAGCAGGGAATAGGCAGACTAACTCTGGCCACTCCTGCCTTCTGCTGTGCTTTGTGCCTGTACCTGGGTCCCTTTCATTCTTCTTTCTACTCTGTCCTATCCTATCCTGCCCCAGCACTTGCACATGCTTCCTTAGAGCAGCTTGGACTTGCTCACGTGGTGGGAATTCTGTAAAGCAAGTACAGCCATAATCACTGGAAGTATGACATAGAAGTATCTTTTCAATGCATGTACAGAAAGGTTCAGGTAAGTGTTTCATTCCTCTTAGGAGCTACAAACCAAGCATGGAAGCTCCAGATGACCTGGAATATTGCTGTGGAGAAAAGGAGTGAGAAGTGTAACAATTAGCTTGAGAGGATACTGTAGTATGAATGTTTTCAGGGACAGTGGGGATTTTTTGACTTGTTTCAGCATAAATTGGGGAAGGCCGTACTATTGCCAGCCTGGAACAATTTGAGATCTGGAATTTTGTCTTCCAGTCTGAGATCTCAATCAATACTCTGCAGACACTGCTCCTGGGATGACTGCCCAGAACAGTGTGCTCTTGTTCCCTCTGCCAGTCTTCCACCTGGGCCAGGGCTCTTCCACTGGAAGACACAATTCCAAATCCCAATAACATTTGATGAAAGGTTATTGCTTTGAAACCAACAAATTCTTCACTGTGTGGAGAAGAGAAACAGGCAGCTTTAGGATGTAACTCAGCAGACTGATTTTAGAGGCTGGCTAATTGTACCCTTTTAATTAATTACTCCCTTTGATTGCAAAAGGAGTCTTAGCTGGGTTGTGCTTAACTGGGTAGTGCATCAGTAGACATCTGTACTGCATGTATCTGTGGAGCTGATTGAGTTGAATCCCACTTCAGTGTTCTGGTGACCTGGATTTGTCCCTCTAATGTAGGTGGCATTGGCCAAAAGGTTAAAATGTTACCTGGGAGATCACTGAGTGATGGCATAGGCTTGTGCCTTTGGGCAGTGAGGCTTGTAGTGATAGCAGTCACTTCTACCTTTCCAGTGCTTGGAGGACTTCTCCAAGTTGTCTTCTCAAGAGAAAATCTATGTAGTTTGGCAGAGGAGTCATCCTAGTTAAGGGACACTGGAGCCTGACATTGCTCAATTTGTTTCCCTTCATTTGATAAGAATTTCCTTTTTCACAATTAATAACCCTCTCTGCAGCTTGTGATGTTCATTACACTACTGGTATGAGAATGGGATGTAAAGGATACCAAGGACAGTTGATCACAGAATCATAGAAAGGTTTGTGTTGGAAAGGACCTTAAAGATCATCTAATCCGACCACCCTTGCACCATGGGCAGGGGCACTTTCCACTAGATCAGGTTGCCCAAGTCTTTATACAACCTGGACTTGAGCACTGTCAGTGTTGGGGCATTCACCTCCCTGGGCAACCTGTTCCAATATCTCAGCAGCTTTACAGAAAAGAATTTCTTCCTAACATATAACCTAAATTTCCCCTCGTTCAATTTGTACCCATTACTTCTTGTCCAATCACTACAACTTCTCTGAGCAAACCCTTAGAGAAAACTTGGTACAGATACACAAAGACCATCTTCCTGGATGAACTGGAGAGAGATCATCTTCACTCTTGGGTAGTTGAGGCACAGTTTAAGAACTTTTAGCAGATTTGGAGAGCCCCAGCAGAGCCCCATCTGCTGCCTCCTACTCCACCAACACTTGGTGGGTTTAGGTGACTGCAGCAATTGGAATGAGTGGGAGTAACTGCTGAGAGAAGGGAAGGCAAAAGTTAGTGCCCAGGAAAGCAGATAGCAAGCCCTTCATACTCCATCTTTCCTCTTCTGGCTGCTGCTGTTGTTGCTCCATCCTCCCACTTGCTGCCAATGCCAATGAGGTCTGTTTGCACCCACTTTCTCAAGAGTGAGTGGGAGTAACTTGAGTCAGCTCCTTGCCACTTCTTCAGTGATCTCTGCTCAGCATGCAGGCATCGAAGCTGCCGGGGCGGTTTTAGGGTGGCTCTCCTAGGAATTTGCTCTTGATTTTCTTTAAGCAGCAGGTCACTGAGAAAGAGTTGCTATTTTCTACAATCTGTCACTAGGGACCTCTCAAAAAGGCAGAAAGCAAACTTCCAGTTTAACAAATGGCTTTATGCATTTCAACCGTGCATTCCATGTAAAGCTGATTGTTGATGCGAAGACAATGTCTTAAGGTGAACTGCACTTCATAAGGGACATCTCCTGTCATGTTAGTGACTTTTCTTATAATTAAACCACATAGGGTAATTTTATAAATTTATCATTTATTTTCAGCATCTGTTTTAAATGTTTGTGTAGTTGAGGAGTGAGGGGGAAATTAATGTCAAAAAGTGCTAGGTTCACTAAAGTTCTTTCTTTTCCATTAAAACCAGGTAGTTTTGTTGTTCATTCTTCTTCTATTATTAGTCCCAGGTTAAGTTAGTGAGTAGGAAGATTCCTCTTAAAAGATATTACTTACAAATGTTTTTTAAATCACTTCTCCATTAAAAAAAGCACCATGATCTATAAGTTGACCTTTTTTTACCAGATAAGATAGAAGAGATTGAGTATGGTGACGCACTGACCTCTGCTGGCATCATCCTTTCTTACTGAAACTCCTTTTAAATGCTGAATTTGTTACTCCAGAAAATAGATGATACATCTGAGACAAGACCTGAGGCAGAACTGGTTCACAGTGAAGCTGTATTCCAATGCTACGGTAATCCTAACACTGTGACTCTTCAACCAATCCACTGTTCTTGGGTATAATGACTCAAGGTGTTGATTTCCTAAACCCTCAATTAGATATTTTAAATATTTCTAGGTCGCAGTTAGTCTGATTTTAGTTTGGGATGGGATGACTTACTCTCTAGAAATTGCTCTACCACAGCCTCTGCTGTATGGCTCCGATCATCTTATGGTGGGAATGGCTTCCAGGTGCAAGCCAGGTTTGGTTCAGATGAAACTCCACATGATACCAAGATCTGATGGATAAAGCAATCAAAATGCTGCTAAAGAGCATAATACCCTCAGGAAAATGAAGACTGTGTGCAGGGAGGGATGACAGTGCAAGATGTCTAGTGAACTACGGCTGTCCTAACATGAGGAGCTTTCCTTTGCTGTCTGCCCATACAAGGACTAAATACTTTAGAATTTATTGTTTAGGAGATATCTGTATTCCTTTCCATTCCCCTGGGGGCACCTGCACACACAACTTGTGTGGATTTAAGAAACTCCCTAGAGACTTCTAGGCTTACTGAGTAACTGTGGGAAAATACATTAATCCGTACTTTGTTTGTACTCCTGTCAGTTTGCACGTTTTGAAGCGAAGATGTGCCTGTTGCCTGTGGGCTAACTTCTGGAGATAAGTTTTAAAGAAGTGTGGAGAAAGAAACAGGCTCTCCAGCCCTTGTTTCTTATGTAGTGAGCAAAACGGTTGGCTTTTGTTTTGGAAGGAGACCTGCCTAATTAAGATGAGGGACAGGAATATGAAGGGACATGCCTGCTCATGTGCTGCTCAAAGTGGAGGCTGAGCCTCAGCTGCTCTGTCAGAGTATGAGTCATGTTTTTATTTGCGTTTTTCTGAGCCTGAATTGAGAAAGCTTGTATAAGAAATTTTACAGCCCTTGACATCACTCTGCACTTTTGCAAGACAATAGCCTGACATTTTGCCCTAGGTGTTGGATTAAATAATAACTGGTGATTGTGCAAATACTTCTGCTTAGCCATGATTAAAGTGCCAAGGCCTTGCGCAAGCTGGGGACTTCTGCAGTTGGGGTGGTTCCACTAATGTGTGACATTAAGATAGCAGCTCTATATGTGTGTCTGCATCACTGTTGGTTGGCTCTTCTTTGAAAACACTGGTAGAAAACCCACATGGGAGGAACTGAGGGAAGAACCACATCCTGACCACCAATGCTTGCTATCAGGGTGAATCCAGGTGGTACACAGAGGCTGTACTGAGCAAAGATAAGCTGCAAGTACGCCCTTCCCCTGTACACAGGCATTTTTACATAAGCATATCACTGGTTTTGGTTCTTTAGGGAGTCATGCTCTGGTAAGCAAGGCAATGAAAGAGAACACAGACCTCTGCATAATTGTGTTTGCACAGTTGCATCCTACATTTCCTTTAAAATTACACTCTTCTAAACACTGTCTGTGAGAGCAAAGGGAGTCGAGACTGTAAGAGCAAAGGAACTTGCATTTCTCAACCTCATGCTAATAGCCACAAGCCTGAAATAATTTGGGGATTTTTTGCTTGCACTGGTTTTAAAAATGAGGACGCTCAGGGCTGTTGGGTGAAAACTGAGCAATATTTTGATGCCTTATGGATATGTTCTCAGAAAAATTTTTATCCTTGTAGGACCACTGTTTTCCCCTTCACCCAGTCCTGCAGTGATTTATTAGCTTTAACTAAATAATCTCACCATCTGCTTTCAAGATGCAATAGTAGGAATGTGGCACCAGCATCTTCCTTTCTCAGTAGTCCACATGGTGGGGAAAATGCGAATGCAGAGTCAGCAGAACCGTGCTCCCCTTTTAACTGTCCCCTTGCTCTCCAACTGCTAACCTTTGTCTCCTGCATGGTGCTGTCTTGCTGCCTCTTTTCCCCACAGTTGCCTTGCAGTGCCACTGTGAGCCACCATGCATGACAGTTTTAAATTTATCATACTTCTTATCACAGGCAAAAAAAAGTCATTGTCTTTGGCTGTCTCTGTCCTGAGGTTCTTCTCTCCCAGCTGTCCAAATTGAGAGACCTGCTCAAGCTTCTTGTACTGAAATAAGAAGCACAGAGGTTTGTGTGCATGGCTGGGTCTCACCTTGATGCAGGTCTGGAACAAAACCCTGTTGTGCTCCTCAACACTGGGGCTGAGGACCACAGAGCTCTGTGTCCCAAACTGCAGACATAGTCCTTGTGGATCACAGAATCCAGTGGGAGAAAGCAGGTTTGGAAAGGAGCAAGCTTACATGTATGAGGCAGAGCCTTTTGCATCCCTTGCTCGACTGTATTAAGGAAAGCAGATATTTGAAAGATGACTGAGTTTCCTTGCCAAGATGATCATCAATGAAAATGAAAGGGAGAAGCAGCAGGAAGAAAAGTGAGGTTGGAGACCATGGTCAATCCACTGAAAAAGTAAGGGCACCTGTGATGTGGGTTTTTAGTAATGTGGTGTCCTTAGGAAGGGCTTCCAGGACATAGAAACCAATTAGAAAACTCTGGTAGCAGTATGTCTCTGTTTGAGCCAATGTGAAACTGTTAGATGATTGGCATGTTAGATGTGCACTCTTCTCCCTGTTGACTTCAGAGGGAAGCTAGCTTGTATTCAGAAGTTGCTGGGAAGAGAAGATGTGATGGGAGGAGAAGCAGGCATATGACGCTGTGGCTGCATACATCCTACCTGCTAAAAAGAAACCCAATTTAAAAATCAAGTTAGTATGGCAAGCTGTGTGTCCCATGAGCCTAGGACTGTGTGACTCTAATTATGTTAGCCTCCTTCTAATTCTTCTTTTCCAGTTCCTTCTCTTGGCTGGACTGTGGCTCATGGCACTGCTGGGGCTGCAGTGGCCCTTGCAGGGGTCTCCTTTACAACCTCGTGCCAAAGCCAGGCAGCCCTGGGGTGGGACAGGCTGTTCAGGGCTTGGTCCACTTGGTGATGCAACACAAGAAGATGCGAAGATGCTGCAGGATCTTAGATGTAAAGGCCTATAGCTGCTTAAAAGTTAATGACTAGGACGCTCTTAGGGTATGGGCAGCAAATATACTCTATGGTGTACAGCTCTCTGCAGGGCGATCTGTCCGCTCCAGATATAGCAGCAGAAAGAAAGAGAAAAAAACCCCCTTTCTTGAGACTTCTGCTCTCTTGGTCTGTGGATGTGGCACGTGGGGAGGTGGTTTAGTGGTGAACAGGTTGCTGCTGGGTTAATGGTTGGACTCAATGGTCTTAGAGGTTGCTTCCAACCTTAATGATTCTAGGATTCCATGTGATCTCCACAGGAAAACAGCAATGTCCACTGCTTCGCCTTTTGCCCAAACTCCAAGGGTCTGTTAATCAGGTTATCAAAACACTAAAGAGAACCTGTTTACAAGAACCTCATGATATGGCTGATAAAATTTTGCTTGAACTCAGCTTGTGGTTTAAAAAGTGCTGTGGGTAAGAAAATAGGAAGAAAGACTGTACCAGATTAGGCAACTGCATAAATCTTATTACCCTTAAAAAACCTCTTCCCCTTAAAAAAACCCCAAACTTAAATGAAACAGAAACAACCTCCCTAGGTGCCATTCTTATAAAGCATCAATTGTTTGGATTTGTGTTAACCTGCTTTCCTTACTAGTTGAGCCCTGACCTTCCTTTCAATATGGTGCAGAGACTAAAAATAGGGATCAAACCCTGTAGCCTGATACAAAGTTTTTGTACATCAGAAGACTTGAGGACCATTTCAGGATCAGAAATTGTTCCAGTATATTCAGAGCAATGTCTGAATCTGTAGCCAATGGTTCTCATCACACTCATGAACTGAGTGAAATTCTCTCATCTTTCTGGCACAGCTGTTCATATAAAAAATTTAATAAGTGCAACAGTGAACAGTGGGTGCGACATCGTGTTCTTCACTTGTAACCAGGGAACAGGAAAAACTTGCATTTCAACTCGCCACAAATGTCCTTGCTTCCTGTAGTTTCTAACACACGTGCTGTAAAAAATGTGCTCATATATTCCTGTAAGGGAAATTTATTACTGAGCTTTATTAATATGAATTGATTAGTTTTCCTTGCCATGGCCATGTGGATGGAAGAAAAAGGCCCAGTAATATGTATCAAGCAGTTTATAAATAACTATGCTATAAATTACTGCCCTGTGGTAGTGTGGAAGGTGAATATGGTGCTTTTTTTCTCTGTAATAAAATAAATAAGTGTAATAAGAGGTGAAGTACTTAGGTTATCTGGCCTCTTTGGGAACTTATGTCATTTTTCTGTTGTAGATTTTAGCCTTTAATATTAGCAGTGTTTGACCCAGACTGTCATCCTGAGCTCAGCTACTAGCAGCCCTGCACCTAAATCCTCTAGCATGGATGACGAGCACTGTTTGGAGTGTGAGGTTCTGTTGGAAGATGAGCCTTTACTGCAGATCACCACAGACCATGCCTGCACTGCCCAAGTCACCGTCCTTGCATGCTTTTGCAATTGTGCCCCAATAGAGGTGAAATGCACCCAAAGACCAAACAGAAGCACCAAGTCTATGAAACTGCAGTAGATACAGCTCTGCAGGGCACAGAATAGGACTGGTTCTGCACCGAGGACCCAGTTTATCTGACCTGTATCAGCTTGTGAGTCATCTCTGTGCTGAAGTGTGGCCTTTAAAAGGTCTTGCTCCATGGCAGGCTATGGTTATGGTTGACAGTACAAATCAGTAATGCACGGGGGAAAAAGAACTCCCCATCTTTAGAAGAATATTCAGTTACTTCCCAACAATGACTTATGAGCCCAAAGCCTTCAAGACTTAAACCACAGGAGTTAAAGTCTGCATGGCACTTGCCTAGTGTAAAATGTACTGGAAATTTGTCCCTGAGGACACAGGTGCCTAGTTTTCATAACCGACCAGAAGAAAAAAGTGGGATGCTGGTCGTGACTGCTGAAGGGCACAAGACTCACTCCCTCAACTTCATCAAAGTGATGAATTTAAGAACAAAAGGAGTCTGTCCTCCTCCTCCCTGTGATCTGCCACCACGTTAGCAGCTGCACACGGGAAAGACATGGACAGGACACGGTGTCTTGATGGTTCTGCCTTTCCCAGGGCAATGTTTCAGCCTTGTCCTGCCCAGGCTGCTGCCTCTCATGGTGATCTGAGAGCTGCTGCTGTGGATGAAGGGTGTTTGTCTACAGCCGCTTCAGCTTCTCTGGGCATTGGGACATCAGAGTAGAGGGCTTTGTTTCTGACCTGTTCTAATCTGGAAAAAAAGACAGAGATTCATGCAGAATGGGGACTGCTGTGAGAAAACAGCTCAGGAATTTGCCTTGTTCCCACAATTTCGAAGGGTTAGATAACAAACTAACAGGGCAAAGGGAGGAATGAGAGGAAGAAGAGGACGTTTCCCTTCTCCCTGTAACTTTAAATCCTTTCTAGTGGACAGGAATGCATTTATTTTTTTTGTGTCTTCCCAGTTTCTCTCTCTCTCTGTTAGGTTCTAGCAACAAAACCTAGTTCTCTTCTTGTTCGTATCTTAAATGCTGGATCTGAGGAGAGAGTTTTGTTTATCTCCCAATTAAGTTTCTCTTTCTAGTAGGACATTGTGAGCAGCTCTCCCGTGTATCTTGGAAGGGTTTTTCTTGTCTTGTTTTAAACACTGCTGGTGCCAGACATGAAGTAAGCTGGCTCTACCAAATGTATTTTAGGGCATTTTAACCCTTCTTGTCAATAGTGGTGTAGTTAAGTTGAAATTAAAATCTCATTTGCTTCTGTTTGGGAGGAAGATTGTTTTGTCTGCACCTTGATCCATGTCCACTGAAGCCTCACTTACGTCGGATCAAATTGGAGAAATTTGAGGATTTTTCCCCATGCTTTTCTTTTTTAAAAATTTCAAATAAAAGTTTTGCAAATAAAATTCAAATTTATTTTTTCTTCTCAGCAGCACTGTACCCCACGTCTAACCACCACAGTAGTATTTTTACCAGCCACTGAATTTTATCACTGAGTTTGCCTGTTGCAAATAAAGCCCGGGCTGTTTCTTCATGATGGAATTGCCACACTGTGATGTGTTCGGACAACCTAAATCCCAACCAAATCCTTCTGCCTAAGGTCTCCTGCTGGCCTGTGCCAGGTTGCCAGAGGCACCTCCTTGACAGGCAGCCCCAAGCACAAGGACCAGGTGCACAGGAGGGCTCCAGACTGCGCCTCCCATCCTCCTCACATCCTGCTCACAGCACTGCAAGCCTGGAGTGGCCACTGTGGTCTCTAGAAGCAGACACAAGGAACCAGTTTCCAGCTCTCAGCAGGTCTGAGCTGCATATTTCTTCCCAGGTCTTTTCATTTCCCAGAGTGACTTCCCTTATGCTGCAAATTGCCTCCTCAATGATTCTCCTGCTCTCATGAGCCATCGTGGCTGCTGCTGCTAGATATAAAAGGTCCTCTCAGAAATATGAAGCTGTCTGTTTGTTCCAAAGGCAGAAATCAGGTGAAGGTTGAGAGGACTTATCAGTAAGTCAGGGCAGGAGCAAATACACACATTGCCCAGGGTGTTGCAAACGTCCTCAGAACAAACACCAAAATCCAGGGAATTCAGTTAAGGTTGTTTAAATGCTTAGCGGCATTACAGCATAGAGTAAAGGTGATCCATATCCAAGAATAAAAAACTGGGATGGAAGACAAAAATCTCACACAATGTCCCAAATACTGCACATTTTCAAAAAATCTCATAAACCTCCAAGCCATCTGAAAAAATCAACTGATTTCTCTCAGACTGGAGTATCATATTTTGGTATGCTGAGGTGTTTAAATATGTAAAGTCCAGCCTAAGGCTCTACGACTGCTGCCTAAGGCTCTATGACTGCTGCCACTGTGACTAAGCCAGAAATTTCACACTGATCCACAGCTATAAATCAGACCTGCATTTCCATCAGTCCCCACACTAATATATCTGCCTGTTTTGACTCACTCAGATGCTACCAGCTTTAAACCCCTTCAATACTGAAAGCTTCAAAATCTGATAAGCTCCTTCTGGGTAAGTTCTTCTTTGTCTTTTGAACTTCATTCTGTTTTTTCAATGCTAACATTTATTTTGTGACGAGGGTAAATCTTGGACTTTTTTATATCCCTGCTTTCTCATCTAGAAATCTGCTTATCATTATTTCTGCAAATACTAAAAGTTAACTAAAAGTTATCCTTGCCTTGACTGCTCCTCAGGAGACATGCTTATTCAGGGCTTTAATCATTTGCTGATTAATTTCCTGTAGTTTCTTAGTTTATGGTCTTCCTAAATCCCTGCTGAGAGATCGTGATCTAAGAACTAAACCAAGAGCAACACTCTTGGCATGTCTAGTAATTCCACTGCAAACAGAGAACTGAGACACAAACTCAGACTTGAAAGGGTGGGAATTAGAAGGGTTTGGGCAAGGCTTGAGATTTCCTGGTAGAGTATTTCTATTGAGGTGTGAGACCTGCAAGATCGTTTCCACATCACTCAACAGACATTTCACATTACTAGGATGTAAAGTCCTGTTGTAAGGCCTTCAGAATAAAATGTGGGATTAGTTTCATGGTTCTTTTGAGTTTTCTGCTACTCATTTCAAATCCACACCAAAATAGCTTTTAATTTTTTCTTTCTGCCGTCATGTTTTGCCTGTTAGTCCAAACAACTTCACACAGGTTTGCTTCACAAGATCAGAATCATTTCTGGCTGCATTATATTCATCATGGTAGTATCCAGAGACTGCCTGACTGTTTTGTCACATATTCATAGTCTTAACTTTCTAAGTAAATGAAGAATTGAAGTTGAGTTTGATTTGTCCTGCTAGCATTTTTCTGATTGAACTACTTTCCTATTTATTTCATTCTGTAAAGGGCACAGTCATACTTCTCTGTAACTGTTCTTAGTTACTTTTTATCATGGTGGTGCAAAACCACACTGTCATCAAACAGTTGGTTTCCTTTCTTACCTTCTCCTTTGCTTTACTTCATTCCTTTTGGCATTTTGTCCTTTTTGTGCCTAGCTTTACAACCTGCTGCATATCTATTTTGCATCTACCTGCAGCTAGTATTGTGATACTCTGTAAGAGTTGATACATAAACAGCAGCCTACGCTGATGTATATAACTGATATATAAGCATCACCCTGAAGCCCAGGCAGCCCTGCCATCCTGGTATTCACCAATGGGAATTACTCATTTAGCTGAATGTTAACTTGATCTTGCTGTTGTTGGTACCACAGCAAGTTCTGTTCTGTGTATATACACTGCTCAGCCTCATGTAAAAATGAGATGGTGAAAAAAGTGTATCTGCAAAATACATCCTTGCATAAAGAAGCACAACACTGCAGCCGTCTGAAGTTTTGCTAACAGTGACCACAGTATGATCCCAGAGCAATCAGATCCCAGTTACATTGTAGGTGACCCTCGAGGAATGCTGCCCTCTGGAGAAAGGAGAGCTAATCTCCTATATCCATTTTTCAGTTGGAGTTTCAGCTCATGATTCTTTACTTAGGGAACTGTGTTTTAGTGTGCCTTTGGAGCACTAAGAGGTAGATGAGATTCTTTCTCCATATCTCTGGGAAGGCTAAGAAGGCACACTGCTTCCAGAACTGCCAGAACTGAGGATTTTGCCACATTTTTTTGGCAGGTTTGCCTCTACAAGCCATCGACTCACTTACTTGCCTCCTGCCTCCTTACACAGAAAAGCTTTTTGAAGAGCTTGCCAAGATTTTTGCAAGGTGCCGTCACAAGCAAATTTCACCACAGCTGAGGGCCTGACAAGCTTTGTTGGACAGAGCAGGAAATTAAGGTACTTTTTATGTATATCTGTTTGTAAATGTTTCTTTTAAGCCTTCTTGCATGAATAGATTTCAAATGCAGTAGCAGCAGCAGCGTGGCACACGCTGTTACGTGGCGCTTCCCCCGCCTGTCCCTGCCCGCAGGCTCCTCCCGGAGCAATGCCCCTTCAATCCAGCGAGCGGCTCTGCGCTTCGGGCAGCGCCACTTCACCAGAACCACCTCCCCTCCTCTTCCCCATCCCTCCCGCCCCTTCTTCACCTTCCTCAAACCTGCGGTCACTTGAGCCGGGCGGGGCAGCCCCGCCCCGGTGCGGGCAGTGCGCGGGGCCCGGGGCGAGCCGGGGTGCGCATAACTAACTTCCCGAGCAGCCGTCATGGACACGGAATCGTTCCTCGGAGTGAGTAAAGCAGTTGCGAAGCAGAGGCGAGGGAGGGAGGATGCGGCTCCTCGGAGGGTCAGCGGCAGCGGGAGGCGAGGGCAGCGGGGGCGCGGAGCCCGGGGTACCCACCGCCGCTGTGGCCGCGGGGCTGGCGGCTGCCTCCTCGCCTGGCTCTTCGGGTAGTGCTCGTCACAGCGTTTCCTGTAGTTCCCGTGAGGGTGTTTTTTTATCTTCTGGGCCGGCCGCAGCATATGTTTTAGTGATGTCATCATGAATCGCTCATTAATTATATCTCTCTTCCCGAACCGCGTGGGGTTTGGCCGTGGCCCAGCGCTCCGGGCCGGCGGGGCTGTGCGTGCAAGGCACGCTCCGGCGGGGCACAACCCGGGCGAGAGAGAATCAACACGATGCTCTCCGTGTCCCGAGGCTGGAGCGTGGTGGTTTCTAGGCTTTGTACATCTGCGTGTTTTATTGCTTGTTTATTGCGTGTGTCGCGGTAGAGTCCTCAAAAGGCAATTGCTGCCGGCATGAAGAACATTCAAGGAAGATCAGAAAGCTGACGTGAACAAGGGGAGCAAGGGTAGTTAGGGTGGGTGGTTCCTGACTGGAAGCCAGGGGCCCACCAGAGTCTCTGTATCACTCTCCTCAGCAAGACAGGGGAGGGAAAATACTATGAAAGGCTCATGGCCCAAGATAAGAACAGGGAGAGATCACTCACCAGGTACAAAAGCAGACTTGACTTGGGGAAACTAATGAATTTATTACCAATCAAATTAGAGTAGGGTAATGTGAAATAAAAAGCAAAGCTTACAACACCTACCCCCCACCCCACCATTCTTCCTGTGTGCAACTTTGCTTCTGATTTACTGATTTTGTCTACTGCCTCCACCTGCAGTGGCACAGGGGGAATGAGGGCTGAGATCTGTTCATCACGTGTTGTTACTGCCACTTCTTCTTCCTCGGCGGGGGGACTCCTCACATTCCTCTCCTGGTCCAGCATGAGGTCCCTCCCATGGGAAACAGTCCTCCACAAATTTCTCCAATATCAGTCCTTTCCATGAGCTGCAGTTTTACGTAATCTGCTCCAGTGTGGGTCCATTCCATGGGGTCACAAGTCCTGCCAGCAACCCTGCTCCAGTGTGGGCTCCTCTTTCCCTGGGACCACAGGTTGTGCCAGGACCCTTCTTCACTATGGGCTTCCCGTGGGGTCACAGCCTCCTTTGGGCATTCACTGGCTCCAGTGTGGGGCCCTCCATGGCCTGCATTTGGATATCTGCTTCCCTGTGGACCTCGATGGGCTGCAAGGGCACAGCTGCATCTGATGGTCTTCACCATGGGCTGCAGGTGAATCTCTGCTCCCGTGCCTGAAGCACCTTCTCCCCCTCCTGTGTTACTGACCCTGGTGTCTGCAGAGTTGTCTCTCTCACGTATTCATACTCTTTTCCTGCTGCAGTTGCTGTCGCCCCGCAATTTTTTTCCCTTCTTAAAGCTGTTATCCCAGAGGCTCTACCATCATTGCTGATGGGCTCATCCTTGGCCAGCGTCAGGTCTGCCTTGGAGCCACCTGGCATTGGCTCTGATATACATGGGGAAAGTTTCTGACAGCTTCTCACAGAAACCACCTCTGTAGCCCCCACCACTACCAAAATCTTGCCATGCAAACCCAACACAGTAGTCAAGCACAGTACTGGGTGTAGGGTGGACTTGCCTGTCTGGAACAGGGGACTAAGGACACAGTTCTCCTTTTAGTGAAGTTTAGGATTTAGTCATGAGAGGCAGTAGCTACGGGTTGCAGTTTCATTCTTCCGGGTAAGCCTTGGTTTCTCCCTAAAGGTTGCCCAACATCTCAAACACAAGGCAGCAGCTGAGTTTAGAGGTGGCAGTGTGAACATCTAGGGCTTTGCATTGCGCAGGGGATCAAGTCCAGTCACTTTTGTACAGGACTTGATCAGGAGGTGGCCATGGTGCAGTTCCTGCCATGCACTGCCAGTGGCTGCCATCCACAGTCTCAGGTTCTGTGGAAGAAGAGTAAGAGGAGGATGAGAAGTGAATCCCTCACATGTCTGTACTTGCAGAACCTCAGCATGTTTTGGTCTTGCTGTTCCTTCTCTCAGCTGGCTTTCCTGAGGCCTGGCAGGACACTCTTTGTGAAGTGTCCTAGTCCCACAGAGGCTGGAGCATTGATGGCAGCTTGTGCCAGGCTGAGAACCTGCTGCCTGTGGGCTTTGGCTGGGCAATGCCAAAGGATCTCTTGTACAGCCCAGCAAAGGCAATTGCAGGGCTTGGTGCATCTGCAGGGACTTCCTCAGCATGGGCCAGTGCTGGGCTGTCCTGGCTCAGCAGTGAACTGGTGAAAGGGACCAGCATTGCAGAAAACCTGCAGACCCTGTCCATGCTGATGCTACTTGGTACAGAGACTAGAGCAGAGCAACCGTGGGTGAGCAGTGGTGTGCAGTTTGATGAAGCATGAAACACAGCAAAAGGCAACAAAATTAGCTGCAGACATCTGTTGTCTGAACAAAGTCTGTGGGCACCAGGAGCTCGTCATGTTAAAGTGCAGAGCCAGAGGGTGGATGAGTTGATTTGCCTGAGATCTGAACATCTTTCCAAGAATATGGATAGCTGTTGTGGCATATAGAGACCATTTGCTTATGCAGGGCAAAAAAGATCTGCCCTTTTTTTTTTCCCTCAATAAATCTATGGGTTGTTTTCCACTTGACTTTGCACTAGGCCCATCAAATACGTGTTTTTTTAAATAAGAAGACAAAGGGAGGAAGAGAGGAGCTTTCCCTTCACCAGAAGGAAAGCCCCAAGTTACACACCAGACACGTGCAGCCTGTGTCACTGCACGAGGGCTGCCAGGCATTTCCCTCAGCTGACATGGTGCCATTCTAACCTAAACTGGGTGACTGTACCCAGACCAATTCAAAAACACAATAAAGGCACAGCAAAGCAGTCTAGGCAAGTGATGCTACATGCATTGGCAGATATAAAAGCAGATTGTATCTGTTGTGTGAGGTGTGGACATAAAACTTAGGAATGCAATTCCTAAAGTTGCCTTTCAGATGACCCTATGTGACTGCCAAAAAAAAACTATTGCACTATGTTTAAGGAAGTGTTCTTCATATAAGCACTATGGGTCACCTGTATAATCAGAAAAAGCAACCCAAAGAATACTTTGGGGAGAAACAATTTTGAATGAGTGTGCTAAGATACAGTAAAAGGGAGCAGGGACCAGTGAGGGTGTTTGCAGAGTACAAAACCTGCAAAAATACAAATCTAACTGCCATTGCTGTAGCAGACTAGAAGGAATTATTTACATTGACAGCTTTTAAAAAAAGGGTTAAAAAGAAAACTGCGATATTTATAATGGTAATCACTGTGCCATAATTGAAAATAAACTGTCACCGTAGCTGTGACAAAATAGTTAAAGCCTTGAAAGCAGTGAAAAGAAGGAAGGCTCTAATCCCCAAACCATCACCTGAACTTCATGAACGTCCTGTGAAAACAAAAAACCAAAAGACAGAGAGTTTATTTTTGTGTTCTACATAATCCAGGAGACTATAAAATGAAAAATGAACAGGATAACTCTAGTAGGCCCTGGTGATGCCATGATTCTTCATCTGGGTTTCATCCACTGGCACTCCAGCATGATCATTGCAAATTTTGCAGAAGACCCCAGAGAAGAACAGTTCCAAAGTAGTTTTCAGGAAGGTCAAACTGAAAAACTTGTGACCATGGACTCATAGAGGTGATAAGAACAGATCAAGTGATGTTCTCAAAACAGGGAATAAGGAGATGAAAATTTTCCTCTTCGGCCCCAGATGTCAGCATGACCTGCAAATCCAATGTCCTGACATGTTTGTAAAGGCTTTTCATAGGGTACTGCTCTGCCATCTGATTCAATCATTCAAGGTAAGTGTTTTCCAGGGACCTGAGGGTAACAGACCCAACCATCACTCCCCTTGCTGTGTTTCTGGGGCTGCAAAGGGTAAAGGAGTGGATGTGGTTTCGCACTGGAGGGAGGTACTCCTTGTGATTTCACAATAGCCAATAGAGACAGTAATTTCTCCATACCAATGAAACTGCATATATTTGTCTTGGCTCTGTTTTTTCTTTCACTTGGTCAGTTTGCAAGCCTGAAGCTGGACCCACCCTTTGGCATTGTGCTGGGAGACTGTTACCAAAAGAAGCATATGTTGTGGCTGACAAGCTCTTGACGTTTTGCTGCAACTACTTGAGAGAGGGGCTGACATTTTATAACATCTCTAAATCCATTCTACACAGGTGCAATGTCATTTATTCAAGCCCAGTATGTGGAATGGTTTATTCTTTTTCTTTTCTTTTTCCCTCCCAGAACGCCCTATGAAGTCCCAGAGCACACACTAATGGAAGGCCCTTTGCAAACCTTTGTTCACGTGTGCCGTGAAAATGGTCAGTGGATGTCACGATTACCAGAGAAGCTCTGGGATATTCCCCTCTATAACTTAGCTCTTCCAGGTAAAGATCAACATTTGTCCTCCACTGTTTATTAAGCTTGTAATTTAAGCATTGGAATATCCTGTTTGTCCCATTTCAGGATGGCTATGTTTATTATTTGGGTCAGCGTGTGGGGGAGGGTTTGTGTGATATTATGTGCTGTGAAAAATGTAGGTCTGTAATGTTTGGGGTTTCTTAGACGGGAGGGGTAAAAAAGGATTTTTTTTTCTATTTTGAGAAAAGAAAAAAAAGGGACGTTTTTTCAGTCCCTCTACATCATCTTGTCAGATCACTATCAATAATCTAAGGATTTGCTTATCTGGGCAATGATGAAATTATTCTAATTAATTCTTGTGACTCGCTATGTAATAAAATGTTTCCAGAAGGGGAGAAATAACACTTTATTATTTGTTTCTTTGTACTGTTTAAAAGAGGCTGTGAAGTTACAGAAAAGGGAGAATTGAGACTTTTAATTAACTTATTTTTATTAATGTAGACTGTGATTTTTCTACATGATCCTGCCTATAAAAACTGGATATATCCTGTTACGTGTAAATGCAGTTAAATGTTACCTGTGTATCATTAGCCTTTCTTTGATAATATTATTGCTTATTTTTTCTGCCTTGATTTTTTCTTTTCCCCTCTCATTCTGTCCAAAAAATTTATGGTATAACCTTATTTCACTGGCATATGGGGAAGCACTGGAGGACTGTCAGGTCTTGAGTGATTCCCTTTGCCTCCACATCAAAAATGGTACTAAAGAAAAGTCTAGCCCACATTTTCTCTCACACCTGTAGACAGGTGTGACAGGCCGTTTGGGTGGAAAGCAGTGCAGCGTGTAGATGAATGTTTTCTGTAGGGTACAGAATCATAGGTTAATTTTAGGAAAGGCATATATTTAGAGATAGTGTGAAGTCTTGTCTTGTTTTCAGTGGGAGGAGCCCTGACAGGACCCAAAAACTGTAGTGTTTTGGGTTTTTTCTGCCCTTTGTGAACTAATGGAGTGTGGAGTTTCAATTAATACTGAAACCCAGAAACTTATGTCATGCTGACTTCTTATGTATGTAATTTGAATTGACGTTAATTTGAAAACAAGCACACCTCTGTTTAGGATAAATCCTATGTAAGAGGACCCAGGACAAGTGCTATTAAAAAAAAAAAAAAAGCTAGATTCCTTATTTAACCCTCAATAGAAGAAAGCATGTATCTTCAGTCTTATGACTTCTTCTTATGACTGAAGAAAGAAGGTAATAGTCTTCTCTTTTTCTATTTTTCTTTTTGTTCCTATTGCAAAAATCCTTCCAAAAGTCAGTAGCACGCTTGGTAGGGTCTTGTTTTGGTTGAAGAGGAACCATGTTGTTTCTACGAGGCTTTCACCTGGTGTTTCTTGGACATTGTAGAAAGTGGAGAATCTGCTAATGGGTCTGTTTGACTTCCTGGCTCTTCTCCTAAGAGTGACCTTGTTATTCTTGCAAATGTTTGTTGTTCCTGTGAGTATGCCTGCAAGGAGAACAGGCATGAAGAGTACTTGAAGGCAAGTTCACTTCAGCAAACATTAGAGGACTTTTACAGAACATTTCAGGTTATTAGCTTGGAATATTTTGGTGTCTGTCCAGCTGACCTACAAAACTGATCTAGCCCCAGTCAGAACAAAAGCAGATCAAGACCAACCAGGTCAAGACAGCTCTGGCAGGTTTCCCAAGGGAGCAATGACTAGGGGAAACCCAGTTTGGAAGTGGAAGTTTATCTCATAGAAGGCATGCAAGAAACATGACAGAGTGCATTCTGAAAGCATGATGAGGAGACAGAGGCAAATCTCAGTAATTAGTGTTGTGCTTGCACCAGATTCAGCACAGTGCTGCTGGGGAGGTGTTGCTTCAAGCTCTGCAGCTACTTAGCTTGGTGCTAGCTCACTATCTTTGCATCATATTTGTTGTGTCATGGAAGTGCTCATCTTCCTTTCATTACTGTAACTCACATCACAAGGAGTAAAAGATTACTATCCATTTGCTGGTTGGCATCCGTACGTGCAACGCCCATTGATGGAATCCTGCTCGTCTCTCTCAGACTTGGGTTTGGTCCATGGGTATTTAATAGTTTGACTCTTACATCTTCTAACACATACATTTGTTTACATTTTGATTACATGCCCTCAATATCAATCCTCCATCTGCAATGAGTTTGGTTTGGGTATTTAAAGCAGTAAAATAGATCAAAAATGGCTTTTAGAAGGCAAAAAAATTGAGTGAGACATTAAACTATTTTTGACAGTCTCAAAGAATTTTTTTTTTTTAAATTTTTATTTCAAAACCAATCCTTTTTTACTTTGTCTACTAGAAATATGACCACTGGCACCAGTAAGACTGACAACTCAAAAAGGCAGTTCCTAGCACCAGAGAACAATTTGTTTGACGGAAGACTTGAAAACCAAAATGATACGCAGATTCTTTGGAGAAACTCTGTTAAGATCCCAGCAAGTCACTTCACTGAGTTGTTAGCTTTTCTTATTGATGGAAGGAATAATGGAACAGAAAGCTAGCAAAATCACTGGTTGCCTATCCTGAAGAAGTTGTGAGTTGCAATAGTTTCATCTAAACATAATGCAAGAGATGTGTCAGATTTATTAAGACTTCAAGGAAATAAAATATTTGGGCAGGCTGTACTTAGCGCTGATGCTTAGCCTGCCTCTGTGTAACTCCCCATGCTGGAAAGAGTCTGGTAATTTTTGAAGTCCATCAAACGCGGATCTTATTCATCAGTCACACATAAACTTAGACTTGGATTTGCCTCTGAAACATTCAAGCACCCACCTGATTTGTTGTTTTTGTAGGGGAGGTGGGGGTTTAGTTCAGGAGGGCATTTTTACCAGATATTTAAGATACAAATGTTTAAAGTGTCAGGTTAGGTGTTGGTCCAGTCAAAGGTGTAAGAAGATGAATTTTTGCTTTCAGCCATATTTTTCTGTGCAGAGATAAGGGTACTGGAGAATGAAATCTTGCTTTTGGACAACTCTGAAAACAGGACAAATTCTAGATAAATTCAGCCTTCAGCTATTTATTCCCTGAAAAAAGTGTGTTTTCACATCAAGATAATTATTTGCAGGAAAGATGCTATTTGAAACAGTCTATTTTACTGTGGTTTGGGGCAAACAACAATGATGTGTAGTTTAAATGGGGACTGCTTTATTGAAAAGCCTCAATGCCTTCCCTTCACAAGGATTTTGCACTAAGCCCATTAATTTTAGGTAAGCAACCTCGGTGGAAGAGCCCACCTTTTTGCCATAACTGCGTAGGCTCTCAGACAATATAAGTGTGTGATTCACAAATGGGGTGGTCTTTCAGGTGTGCACACAAAATGTAACCATGGAATGTGGTCTTGAGTGGTTAAGAAATGAGATTTTCTGTACATTTATTTTTGTTTTCTACAGGGAGTCACGACACTATGACCTACTGTTTGGATAAAACCTCTGCTGTTAGTGGCAATGAATCCAAGCTGGTGAAATTTTTAAACAAATGTATGCCCTGCATTGTGCACCCCATTATCATGAAGTGGTCTACAACACAGGTAACATTTTTCTAGCATTCCCTTCATGGCCTGAAGCTTGTGCTGCAGGGCTGAGAGTGCACAATGACAGAATAGCCTGCTGCCTAGAAATGTGTGCTCTCATGAGATGCCATGCTTGGGTGTTGTGGTTTAACCCCAGCCAGCAACTCAGCCCTGCACAGCTGCTTCTCACTGCCCCCAGTGAGATACGGGAGGGAATTGGAAGGGTAAAAGTGAGAAAACTCATGGGTTGGGATAAAGAGAGTTTATTAGGTAAAGCAAAAGCCACACATGCAAGCAAAGCAAAACAGGGAATTAATCACCACTTCCGATGGGCAGGAAGGTGTTCAGCCCTCTCCAGGAAAACCAGGCTCCATCACATGTAATGACAGACACCATCACTCTGAATGTTCCCCCTCTTCTTTGCAGTGATTGGGGCACGGACTTCACGAGGTACATGCAAAGCCAAGTTTATTTCTGACATACAAGTTTTATATACGCTTACAAACACGAGGGCTTTCACAATGCCCTTTGTCCCCATGTAGGTAAAACATTCGCAAACTTGCAGACTTGCAGGCCTGATCTAATCAACACAGTTAATCTCAGTGCTTAGCCCAAGTCTCCATCTTATTTTATTTCCTTGGAGGAGGTGTCTGTCAGCTTCTTCCAGGGTTTAATTTTTACCAGCGCTAGGAGATCACTGCTGCTATCTGCATTCTGAACCCCCACACTACTTCTTCTTCCCCAGCTTTATATGCTGAGCATGACTCCATATGGTATGAGATATCCCTGTGGTGAGTTGAGGCCAGCTGTCCCAGCTGTGTCCCCTCCCAACTCCTTGTGCACCCCCAGCCTGCTCACTGGTGGGATGGGGTGAAAGGCAGAAAAGGCCTGACTTTGTGTAGGTGCAGCAATAGTGATAACATCTGTGTGTTACCAACACTGTTTCCAACACAATCCCAAAACACAGTCCCATTCCAGCCACTATGAAGAAAATTACTCTTTCCTATCTAAATCCAGCACATCAAACAAGCGAGATAGGAGCCATACATACCTGATCATTTTTTGTGGGGAAGAAGCATGAAGGTGAGGCAGGGATGATACTTTGAAACAAAGATGTTGCTTGAAGCTGCTTAGTACTAGAAACCCTTCTTTTTCACATGTTTATTGTTGTGGTAAATAGCATTTAATATTGATGTAATCAGCAGAGGTTTTTCTCTCACACCTTATTCAGAAGGTAATGATTGTCATTTTCGCTATTACTGTTGTGTGAGATGTCAGTTGTTTTCCCCATCTGTACTGGGTATTTCACTCAGCAGCATAGACAGAAGAATTCCTTGTTGAAGGGATTTTTTTTCTCATAAAGATTAAGACAATGAAGGTGTGGTCTCTCATGTAAGGTTTAGTTAATTTTTTTAAATGTCCAAATATTAAGCTAGTAGTTATCTCTTTGTTCCTTACAAATGTATGTTAAAGACAAAATTGGGGATCATGATTTAAGCTACAGCTTTTGAAGATTCTTCCAAAGAACAAACTTTCCTGACATCAAAGAGGTACCAAACATCTTTTTGCTTTTGTTCTTATTGAAGGAGTAGTTCATTATTAGGGAATTAAAGCTGAATAGTTGATAAATGGCAATAATTATGCCAAAGTTTCTTTTGTTGTGTTTGAGCAGCTCTGGCAAACTGGAATCTTAAACACTACCAGATATTGAATATGTAATGGCAATGATGAGTTGATGTGGAAAGGCACTCACTTAGCACAGAGCTAAGTTTATCTTGAGCTGCTTTTTGCTTTAGGACTTAAGCCAATGAAAGATTTAGATACGTCCTAACCTGTGGGTTTCTGGCTGGCAGAGTGACTCTGTTGGTGACAAACAATCTCTTAACATCATTATAGTAATTTTCTGGTCCGAACCCAGCATGACAAGCAGGAAGTGGCCCAGTACTGATAGGAAAGAGCACAGCTCCAATCCTGCCCCTCCTTAGCTCTGCGATGTTCCAGTTATCTGTGCGGGGAGATGACTCCACCCACTGGTATCCAGAACAGACATCAAGGAGCCCTCCTGATGGTAGGATTCACAGGTTCCCAGATGCCCCAGTGTCTAGGAGGAGGTACCTGCTTGAGCCCTGACTGCTGTGGCTGTCAGTCTAGAAGCCCAAATGTTTCCTGGGTAATGGCTGTGTAACTTCCACCCATGCCGTGGATGCCTGAGATTGCAGCACTGAGCAGCATTGCTCCTCAGGGCTTCCTCTTAAATTTTGCCCTTTAGGGGGCAATGTTCACATTGTCTAATTTAGTATCCAAACCCGGATGACTCATTAGAGAGTCTAATTTGTCTAGTTTTCCCATGCAGTCCACAAAAAAGAAATGAGTTAATCTAAAGGGCAGTTCAGAGCAACTGTTTCATCTGGTGCTCTTTCTGGTCACAAAGGTTATGTATGACCTGCAGCCATGTATGCTCTCATCTCCAAAATGCTCCAGGGAAAGGGGTATGGATTGTCCCTTCACCTGTTTCAGCCTAGGGGGGACAAGCAGGCACAGAAGGAGTTGTTGGCCAGACCCACCACACCACCTGGACCTGGGGCACCTGGGGCTGGGCTGTCCCAGCCTGGCTCCTCAGGCACAGCCTGGGGACACTAAATTCATGTCCAAAGAACAGAAATTAGATGGTTGAAGCTCGGCAGGGTGAGCATCCTGCCATGTGTCTTTAGCTCTGTCTCGGCCGTAAAGCCACAAATGTGGTTATTCAGGAGCAACGCTTTGTATTAATTTAGCTTTTGTTGAATCCTTTCTGACTTAAATCAGTACCATGTATGCCTTCTGAAACCTAAAAGCTTTCTCCATAGCAGGTTGAACTGAGACAAATTAGTGTTTAAATGTGTTTAATTAAATTGATTCTATCACCTTATATAAATAGAGTCCTCATATAAGTAAAAGACATATCATTTGGCACTTTTTGCCCCAAGAACAGCTTTATCACCTGTTTGATTCAGCCCTCAAATCTAGAGGAAGAGGTCTGAGGGAAGTGGAACTAGAGCAGTACCTCTGTTTTGTAGGACTTCTATGGGTTAATTCAAATTTTATAAGAAACTTTATCTTGAAAAAGAACGATAGCCAGTAGTTTTTTCTATTTTGTTTTTCCTTCTGTTGAGGATGAGTGAACTCCACAGAGACAACCGTGGTAAAGTCTTTGATCTAATAAAATAAATACAGCATTTCTAAGGTGCTGATCCTGCAGTTGTTTTTTAAATGAATAGTTGTGTGAAGAGCGATCATGTATTTATGCACAGGTTAATGGATCTTCAACTTTCAGAACACAACAAGGGCCGTGATCTGAATCTAATCTAATCTGTACTTGGACTATATGCTGCAGGGAAATTGGAATCCCTCTTGTCAGAGAGTAAAATTCTTCAAAGTTGCAACTTGGTGCCCTATAGTGACATTTTAAAGATGAAAGACCTGTGAAAAATGCCATAGGGCTAACCTTGTACAACTTTTTCAGCTTTCTAAACTAAAGAAATAAACCTCTTTCAAGCTCTCAGGACCTTTGTCTTCTGTTTCATGTTTCAGGTCCTGACTGTGACAGAGCAACTTGAGGCTGGAGTTAGATACCTGGATTTCAGGATCGCCCACAAAGCTCGTGATCCATCTATGAATTTGTACTTCGTGCATATGGTTTACACAACTGTTACTGTGCAGGTATTTTTCTTACCTTTGTGAGAGTTACAAAACCAGTGCCATTTCTTTTATTTAGGAGCCATCATAATCTGAAAATGCTGGCTCAAGGTCTTCTGAGTTGGTTGTTTTCCTTATGTGAGGACTCCAAACTAGAGAAAATCAAAAGGGCTGGAAATTAGTTTCAGCACCTGCACGTGACAGTGGAGCATCAATCAGTTCTTCATCCTCAAACCAGAGTCTTTGTGCCTGCTCTCCACTGCCTCACCCGTACCACATGCCTGGTGTTCGGGGTTTTTCTTGTGTTGTCCCAGGATGATACACAGGGCAATCCTGTTTCCCTGGTAAGGAGAGAAGAAGGCATTAAAAGCCTAATAAAATCACAGAAACACTTATACTTTTTGTGAAAAAAGTATTTCACTGAAAGCCTGAGAGACTCAGTCTGGATCCCATGATCGAATTTCTGTCAACTGCTGTGAAGCAACTGCTGTGAGTTTCTCTTTGCATGTGCTCTGTCACTTTGGAATAGTTCACGTCTTCTTTTCATCTCTTGGGATCTGTATAGCCAGGCACAACCAGCTAATGCAGCTTTTCAGTAACTGGCTAAACTTCAGTTTTATGGTCGTGAGTCTGAACCCTTCGTGTGTTGAGATTTCACAGTGAGTTTGCCACTATCAGTGTTGGTTGTCCTTAAAGAATCTTGGCAAGTTAGATTTACTGCTAACCTGCCTGTAGACAGTAGGAGGTTGGTGGATATTATTGTGTGCTAGAACCACATCCAGAAGAAACCAGCACAGATGTGCAGAAAGTAGGTTTTCCAGGGGTGCATCTCTCTGGACCTCATTGTGGGCGTTCAGATGGCCATCCTCCAGAAACCTACTCTGGTTTTCATTATTGTGATATTGAGTCTACTGCACTATCACTACTCTGTTACTTCTATGTCCTTTTCCCTGCATAGCACAGATAACTTTCTAAGTCGTTGTAACTCTCTCTTGTAGGATATTCTATGGGAAATATTAAGGTGGTTGGAAACTCATCCTCAGGAAGTTATTATCTTAGCTTGCAGAAATTTTGATGGATTAACTAAGAGACTTCATAATCATCTTGTTGCCTGTATAAAAGAGATTTTCCAGTGTAAACTGTGTCCCAGAAACGTAAGTATAAGATCCTTTTATTCTTCTTTTTTAAAGAATGTTATATAACAGATCTTCGATTCCAAATTTTTAGACATGTTCTACTTTAACTGTGTTTTTAACCTAGTAAAGGTAACATTTGCTGCATCAGAGATAAGTCATTGCCTAATAAAAATGAAGAGATAAAGCAAACCTGCATTCCACAGTGTGGAGAAGGGAATTGAATTTGACTGTTATGTCTATTGAGTTGCGGGACAATAGTAGAGGGAACTGTCATCCACTGTCCTGCCTGAGTTTTCTTGGAAAGGAATGGAAAGGGAAGGGAAGGGAAAAGAAGAGAGAAAGGACAGGAAAAGAAAAGGTGTGTGTGTTATGTATTTGTAGAATTTAAAGAATCTATTTTCTGTCTTTCACAGCAATAATTAGAAATTAACTTTACGCTATTTAAAATAGTTTAGGTTGGAAGTGACCTCTGGAGGTCTGTTGTGGCTGGATGCCAGGCACCCATG
>WBMZ01006663.1:5772-21504 GCA_013400975.1 Atrichornis clamosus
CCCTCCCTTGCTGGCGATGCTGGGCCTGATGCCCCCCAGGACAGGGCTGGCCCTCCTGGCTGCCAGGGCACTGCTGACTCGTGTTCAACTTGCCCTTAACCAGGACCCACAGGTACCCTTTCCACAGCCCTGCTTTTCTGCCTCTCATTCCCCAATCTGTCTGTATATCCAGGGTTGCCCCATCTCAGCAGCATAAAGAATGCTGAAACTTAAAGTTTCTTGAAAATTGATAGAACAATTTCTGATGTCTATAATTAGTGTCCTTTCCACTGCCTCCCCAACCTCTCCTCCAAAATAAGGCAAAAAAAAAAAGCCCAAGAATTTAAAACTCACGGCTGTTCAGGAGCGGTCTTCATCAATGTAGTCCCCTAAATACATCTGCAGGTCCAATATCGGTTTATTAAACTGAGTGCATCTAAATAACAATACTCTTATTCCAAGATAATAATTTATCTGCAATGTTTCAGTCTCTTGAATACCAAGTGCAAAAAAGGAATCTTCTCTGTGTGGGAGAGTGTTCCACTTTGTCAGCCCTTCTGTTTTACCTTGAATAATCTTCACTTGAAATACTAGTCATTTCTTACGGTGTTCCCCTCTGTTGGATTATTCCCAGTCCATGGTCACTGTGTTTTCTAACACCTGCATCCCTCCCCCATCAGCAGCACTATTAAGAAAGTGGAGACAAACTTTAAAAAATCTGTGCGTAATCTGCAGTATATTTTCTCCTCAGTCCTCATTATTCATCTGCATTCAATTCACTTACTGAAATTTCTCACATTGCAGTTTCCAGTGCTTTGTGACTGCATTTCCTTCTTCTAATCTTTTTTTTGTGTAGTTTTACCTGTTACTCTTAAAGATCAACTTGCTCGAACGTCATGTGAATCCTTTGGAGGCTGAAAGAGGATTCAATCTTCACTTATGTCAGCTCCATGTGGCATTTTATGAAAGATCATATCTATATGTTAACAGTATGTATGTGGGCACGGAAAGCTGAATGAAAGCTGTTCAATGCACCTTTCTTCAAATCTTTCTCATTCCAAAAAATACTAAATAGGAAGATAATGTATGTTTCAAGACTATATATATTACATTAATACGTTACAGCTACATGAACTACTAATGGGAAGTGAGATAGGAAAAATGTGAATGATTCTGGTTTGCATTGCCTACAGTGTAGCGTCCAGAGATTCTTGAGAGATATTAGTTAATTCACCTTCACGGCATGTTTCTGAATCTTAGTTTTAAGAATAGTTAAGCATATATCGAGAAGGCCCTTCTCCCCATTCCAGCACTTACTAATTAAAAAAAAAATTGTTAAAAAAAGGTACATATAGAGGGGTGGTCAGTTTTCCTGCATTTTGTCACCAAAACAGGCAAACATATTTTACACGACACAGATGCAGACTTCCTACCAGTATCTACTCAAATATGTGTTAAGGCGTAAACCAAGAACACAACAGGAGGGAATTAGCAAGCAGGGGTTTACTCTGAACTGCTCGTCACTCCACTGAAGCCTATAATTATCAGGTAGTCACCTAGTGTAAAAGAGAGCTCTGCACCTCCCATTTCCTTGTTTTCTTCTTCCATGTGCAGATTTTGTACAGAGAGAAATCTGTATCTTAATTGTCTTGTTTTAGCAGATCATAAGAACTAAAGTATTGGAGATCTGCAGCTAGCTAGATAGTAGGTGTAGTATCTCCTATGGTAATTAATAACATCTAACGTAAGATTAACATATTACAGAGGTTTATGTGGTTACACTAACTTTCTGAAAAACTCTAGCAAACCATGCTAATATGACAATAATCTGAATTTCACAGACTGGCTTCTGAGCTGACGTAAATGGCAAATCATTGGATTTGTTCTCTAAATTGTAATTGATGATTTTGCCACATCTGTAGAGAACTGTATACAATGCAATTGTATGTGGTTATAAGGAGACATGTAGAACTTGGTATTTCTTCTGTTAGTCATTGAGTAATATCACGTGTGGAGCAAAAGTGCACGGAAAATACAGAACAGACCTTAGAGGAATAAGACAAAGTGCAAGTGTTGAAAGACCCAAATGGCCACTGTGCCGTGTCAGTACAGATATAGCTCAGATCAGCGAGATTTCAGGCATAAAATTACAGTGAACTTGTTTTGGTTATCCTTCAGGAGCTCATCACTTTTTTGAAAGCCTTCTGATTTTGGTCAGCATGTTCAGTTCTGTCTCTCTTGCAAGAACGTAGATATTTTTAGGCTTTACATTATTTATACGAGTTTTGAAACATATTAAAATGCTCATGTATGAGAATAGAGTGGATGGCTTGTGTTTGGTGTCAGTGTAATTCCAATGAAATTCCCCTGTCTGCAGATCACTAAGACTTACCTAGATTTATTTTTTAAATTATTGCCTTTCAAGTTATAACAAAAGAGTTGCAAAATGGAAATATTAGAGTTCTGAAAAATGAAATTAAACTATTAAAATTTTGGAGTTGATCATAATCAGTATTTCTGCTTTCTGAGAATTCTGCAAAACCCTGACTAACTTCAGAAAAATTTCTAAGCATTGCAGCAACGCTTTATGGCTGTTACTAACATTCAGCTGACAATCAGAAGCTAAATTTGGAATTGACTTTTGTTTGGTACGTCTTTGTTACGTGGTGGCAGCAGGATCTGGGTGAGGTAATGGATAAAAGGATCCCTGTTATTCAGTAACTGGGAGTTTTAAAGAGTGTAAAGGAACAATTCTCACCCATTCTGAAGAGCTGGATGCCCAGCAGAGGACACACTGAGAAGTTATGTGGGTGGATTAATTGTGCATGTGAGACATACAACAAATACAACTTGATTAATTAATTAACCGTCATGTTTGTTGATTAGGTGAGTTGCAAATGTCTTGATTTATGGCCTTTAACTTAGTTTCCTGACAAGGAGGGAAATGGAGCACTAAAAACATTTGTTTGTACATATTTATGAACCTCCACATGAGGGAGGAGAAATGAGCCCCAGTTCAACTCTGAATGTATATGACTGGAAAATAAAATGTGTATCGTAGGAGGAAAGTTTTTCTTTTCCTGCTTAATGTAATTAGAATTGTGAAAAAAGATCAGTGTTATTTTCTGTATAAATTTCACTATTCCTTTTTGTTTCTTGTTAAATCAAAAGTGTCAAGAATATTTTAATGGGTCATTTTCTGACATGATACTTTACACATTGGATCTGAATATTATCTTCTGTAGAGCTACTTTGTGCATTCATATCTTTAAATTTTGGCTGCTTACTATTATTTTTTCCTCTTTTGTTTTCACAAATGCTCATTTGTGTTGAAATAAACTAAACTGCCTATCAATTTTTTTTTCTTTTCGTATGCCTTGAGGAATTATATAGTATTTTGAGGGCGGGGTGGCAGTGGAGGGAGGCAGCAGTTGGAGTCAGGCGGTGGAACAGCAGCGGGCACTGCTAAAGGGTACTCCCGAGTCCCTCAGCAGACTCTTAGGTCTCTGACTGCCGTGAGGAGCAGTACAAGAAGTACATTCTGTCAGAGCTCAGGACAGCAAGAACAACACCACATTGATCAATAGTGAGTCATTACACAAATCAGGTAGAAAGAACAAGGAACAATTATGTGCGAAAGGACTTGAGACGGAGTTAACAGCCAGAGCTGGAGGCATGAGGACTGTGAAAGGGGAGTGAGGCTGCAAATCAGTTTTGCCTTCACTATTTATTTGCCATTAAATTACCTAATGCAGTTATGAGCCATAATGAATGAGCTTAATTTAAATTACACTTTCACCTCCCTGAGATCTTCAGATTGCCAGAACAGTGGATTGTTGCTTAAATAAGAGTCAGTACTGTTACATTTTCAATAGTATCTATTAGTTGAGTAGTCCTACTGGCTGATATTGTCTTTCATCTTTTTAACACTGTCTTTTTACAAAGAATTAAAAGAAAAAAAAATACTGGGTTTAGGGTATCCATGAGTGTGCAGATGTCCAAGAGAACTAGAATTGGGTTTTTTTCTGCCCTGCTTTGTAGCTGCAAAAGGGAAATGAGCTTTTGTCATTATTTGCTTAAAAAAATGAGAAAATATGAAACTCCTCTAAATAGGAAGATCACCAAGTATTTAGGGAAGTCTCACCACTGTATTGAAATGATGGACAAGAGATAAAAGTACACATAAATGTGTAACTCTTTGAGTTCAAAATATGTTATTTTCTTTAGAAGTTCCTCCATAACCAAGTGTCACCTCAGTAAAAACTTCTGTTGTTTGTTCCAGAAGTGATGAAGTTCTCATGACGTTATATTGTGCATAAACTGTGTGTGCAGAGTACAGCAGAATATTGCCCTGTTATGTGTATACATATATATGATTAAGAAAGATGAGTAATTAACACATGATAGCTGCTCTAGACACTAACATGACCACACAGTAGTTGTCTATGTAAGCCCCTTGTTCATATGGGACTAACCCTAAATAAAAATAGCTATTTTAAGAAATATAAAATAGTTAATAAATCTGTTGTTCGTCAAGTCTTGCGCCTCTTAAGAAATTTGAATTAGCAACAGCCTCTCTTACAAGATGCTTGGGGTTCTTTGCAGATTTTGTTGGGTTAAAGAAAAATGTGTTGCGGTAGTATTTCAGCACTCCTGCAAGATAAATTTAGTGTTGCTGATGTACAATGAAATAAAGATTCCCTGAAAAAATTAGACCCTTTTTTACCCTTTATAAATGTTACCTTTAAAAGTTAGAGCCTAATTTATTCACAAAATTGAACTGGTTTACCTATCCCTATTCAAGGCAAAATAACAGATTAAAAGGAGATGATTTATACACGAAATAGCTAAAATATTTTTTGAAAGGCCACAGAATTTTAGGTCAGGAAGAAACATCAGAAGATCGTTCATTCCATAATGATAGCCTGCTATGGGACCAGCTATGACTAAACCTTTTTTAATGGAGTTTTTGTCTACTCTGTCTCATTTAATCAGTATTCTTTTGCATCGTCTCATTCAATTAATTTATTCATTTGTTCATTAATCTTCTCTCATGTTTTCATCTTTTAATATGTGTTTTTGCAGGAGTTGGGCTTTTGTTGGGTTTTGTTTGTTTGTTTTTTGTCTAAGGCAAATGTCCATATGCCAGAGTTACTAGTATATTATCTACTGAAATTACATGAACAATATGGGCATGTTTGAGGGAAATAAGTAGAATAATCACAAACTGAAATGAAATCATATCCAGAACTAATTAGATAGAAATATTCATCTATGTTAGCATGATTTTTAAGTGTATGGTTATTAAGTGCATAGGACATCAGAAAATGTCCCAAGATTCCCTGGTGTGGTATGGTTCATGCTGGACATTCCAGGGCCCACTTTATTTTTTTCTCTGGAGCCCTTGAGCCAAAGAAGCTTTTGCACAGAGAGATAACTCATCCATGCAGAAATTCCTTGGAGAACACCTGTATAAGAGTGACAGAAAAAAAAAAAGGTATTTTGAATATTTGATTAGTAAGTAGTATTTCTGATAATCTAGTCCAGATACCTCACTAGTTAAGGTTTTGAAATATCACCTCTCTCCTTCTTTTGCATAAGTCAGCAGAGCACAGCCATGAAAAAATTTGTGCCTCTACCATAAAGAATAATATTTTTATTGTTAATATTGTTAATATTATTGGAGAGGATTGTCCAGAATGGGAGTGAGAAGAACATTTTTCATGACCAGGCTAGTCTGGAAAAATCTTCCATTGCTTACTGAATGTATATTGGCACTGAAATTGAAAGTCAGCTGAAAAATCTTTTGTTAGATACATTTATATACAGTAAGCCATGTTTACTGCTCGTCAGGAGTAGGTGGGAAAAATTCATATTCAGTAGAAAGAAATTTTCTGGTTTAATATCAAGTAGTATTTTCTTTTCTATTTCACAGGCCTTCATTTTTCCAAGGCACAGTTTTAAGATCAAGTGAAACTTCAAAAATAATTATTTACGTAAGAAGGAAAAGAATTACAAAACTCACAAAACAAACCATAAAGTGTGTGTAGTGTAAGAAGTAAAATTACACAGACAAAGCTAAAGCTACAACATTACTACTATAAGACATAAGTGGAATTAATCTGTAACTAGGTGTACTAATCCCAATGTACTGTGGGCTATGAAACTACTTACTGGATATTTATCATTAATTAAATTATACTTTCTCAAGGCTTCAGTTGTCCTTGAGCATTTTCAGAATTTTCTCTTCAAATGCTAATTACAATAACAGCATGATACTGAGAGCACCACTTCCAGGGGGGAAATAAATGGCAGGCAAACTCATGCTTTACTGAATGTGTCCTTGGTGTCTTCCTGCAAAGCTGTTATCACAGCCATATCATGTGCTTTAAGATGACTGCTGCAAGCTTCCTTCTTTATATTAGAAGTGTATGTAGAATTATAAAAAATGTCTTAATTCTACATTCAAAAGAAAAGGCAAAATGAAAGTGAAGTATTCTAAAATATTTGTATTTCTAAGCTGTCTTTCTCAACTTGACCAAGATTTTATATGTGCTGTATCCATAAATAGGTGTACATCTGCCTTCAGAGAACTAAATGTGAATATTTTGGTGGGAAGGAGGAGGTCATGTTTTTAGACTGAAAATGCATTTGTTGCCTGCCCATGGAGCCTTTGGATGTGTTTAGGAAAGGCTGAAATGCAGATGACCCTGAGAAAGAGAGCTCCTTATCTTTGAATTATTTTCTTTAATGAAAATTCCACATTGGCTACCTTAATTGTAAAAGCAAACATTTTGAGTTTGGGATTTTTTTTTTATTAGAAAATTTCCTGTTTAACATATATATATATTTCAATAACTCTGTTCACTGCAGAGTTTTGCACACAATTATCCTTCCAAAATTCTCTGTATCATTCAGCGAAAAATTTAAATACCAAAAGCTTATGTTTAAATTTTCATGAGTCCTTGACGTCGCAGTTTTTCGGTACATTCAGTGTGAGTGCTCTTGGAGGTGGGGTTGTAGGAACTGCAGTGCACGTGGAACATATGAACATGAGTGTTACAGGCTAGGAAGCATAGGAGAGCACGGGGTAAAGGAGGGAAAGTGAGGAGGCATGCTGGCACTTTTTGAAAGATAGAGGGATGTAAGATAGCCTGAGGAGAAGAGTTTGATCAGATAAGGGTTTGATATCCTGGGCTGAGGACTGGGATTTCCATCTTTGGAGTAGAGGTTCAATACAACAAACCACCTCCAGTTTTTGAAATTAAAAAAAAAAAAAAAAGTAATTCCACTCTGAAAAATCTGTCTGAGGTCTTCGCTTCAGAATGCTTCTCCCTTTGATCTCCTGTACCACTGAGTACTCTGCAACTTGCCTGAGAGCTCACTGCTCCTGCCCTGACCTTACTTATGCAGATAGCTGGGCCTGAGCAAGCAATTAATAAAATAATAACAATTAATATGTTTTGAGAACCTTCTTACCCTGCCATTCGTGACCTAGTGTGAATGAACACTGCAGAGGCTTGTACTACTTATTACCTAAGTAGTATTTATTTATATGATGTCTGCAGATGTTGCTGACAGCTGAAGGAGTATCATTTGTTGGCTCAATAGGCCCTCATGCTCAGAATAGGATACATTATCTCCTTTTGATCCTTTTCATTCAATTTGAATCTAGTCCTGGGTCTAAAGAGAGAACAACTCTTCTCCCTTATGTAAACCAAAAGGACCTTTGGAAGTCAGACCACAGGATAAGTTCTTAGTTTGATTTCTTTAAGTGCAACAATTTGATGATTATATAAAAATAAACATAGTTAAAATACACTCATTTCCCACTTCTAACTTTATGCATCTGTAGGAAAAGTCAGGCATTAAATAATGAAATAAAATTTAGCTTTGAAGCAAATTTCCTACAAATTATGGTAGGTCATAGCAGACGTATGCAATATTTTTAGTATAACTTCTTTTGAATTTCATTGTGAGCCAGATAGATGAAAAGATGCTTTAAAATAAAGAAAACCTACTTCAGTGCTAGTGTTACCAAACTCTAATGGAAATGATAAGTGCTTGTTCTTAGGTCAACTTAGGAATCTATCCTTCTTAGGAAAGACAAAACATACCTCATTGGCATTTACAGAGGAATAGTTTTGATACAATCTTTCTTATTTTAGTCCTACAATCAGCATTGTTGAGATGTTGAGTACTTTGTAGTTTGCTCCTCTTGCACACACAGGAAATCTTTGAAGGTGTGAATTTGTGTGTGGACAAAAATTTTGTTTATATTAACATAAGAGGTGGGAAGCAGGAGGCATTCCTGGTTTTATCCAGAATTTTCGTGAACATGCCTTTAGTGAGGCGGATATTTGCTACATTTCCAACATTTGTCTGGGTTGTCTTTTGTTCTGAGAGCACATCATTGTTTGTGTCAGAAGGGGCGTATTTCCAGTTGATTACATAATGTTAAAATTATATTTGGAGAAAAAATAAAGTTGACCTCTTGTCAAAATCAGATTTGTATTTCTGCTGCCTAACCAGTCGTCATCTTTGTTGCCGAGAATTCTTGTGTTGGGACTGTGCTGCACCAGTGAGCATAGCAACATGCTAGATTATTCCTTACATGGAATAAATAGGATTTTAGCAATACGAGTAATACTTACTCACTTTAGGATGACTAAGTGAAAACTTTTATTCAGTGGGTGTTCGAAGTACCAAGATATACATTTTTATTTTTTTCATTTTTTCCTGAAAAAGAATGACTATTTTTGAACTTTCCAGTATTAGGTTAGAAAAAAAAGACACTGGGAGATCAGAATCATATCCCTGGATCTTCTGCTAGGCCATATAGGCACTTCCTCCTGGACTCCTTAAATGTAAGGAAGACAGTTTGTTAATGAAAATGTGTTAATGAATAAACTATACATCCAAAGGAGACTATAGGTGCTCTATATTGACACTGTCTTGTACTGATAGCAAAAATGTCTAGTAATATATCTATTAATGGCCATTTTAATGGCTTCCTAGAATGAACTATTTTTATATTACTTTCCCTGTCATTTTACACATACTGTTTTAAAGCACTGTTTGCACCTAAATGTTTCTTGGCAGCCAGTAGCTTTAGGGATTGTAATCCTATTCTGCCTGAATATTTTTTGAGAAGGGAGAAGGTGTCAGAGCATATCTGGAAAGAAAAATCATTGAAATGTTCGTGATAAATGACATCTATATTGATATGTCAGCATACACAGAAGAAACACTAAGGAGAGGAATACATTGCCTCAGTGTGTGAATAGTATATTTATGGCACTTAGTATAGTTAGAATACTGGTCCTGGAGAAAGATAAAATTTTAACTTCTTTTTATTCCTTATTTTAGTAAGTGATAGGAGTGAATGAAGCACTATGTCTGAAATTTACATGTATGGAAAGAGAACATAGCTGTTACCTGTTGGATTTAGATGATAGTGGACACAGGCCGGTCCTTGATCAGAAACATAGACTTTGCGTTAAAAGAAACATGCAGATTATATTACTGTTCATTTTAGTAAATGAATAAGCCTTTGACTTGCTTTGTTGAAATGCTTTCTGTTAAACACAATCAAAGGATAACCGAAAGAAAGTAGTTCTCACCTAGTCTTTTCTTGTGTTAAATTCGAAATCATTCCATGCTCTTGGGATATGAAAAATGCAAACAAGTTCAAACATGTGATTTTGCAATGGACAGCAAGGAATGTAAATACTTTTTCACTAAGAAATTTAGAACTTTGAGTATAAGGTACTATTTCGTTTTAAAATATCAATTTTTTCAAAGCTATATAAGATAAATTCTTCTGCACATTTTCCATGTTTTTTAACATATGGCAGAATTTTAATGTAAGAGTTATTGTTGTAACTACAGCAATACTAGAATACCAAATGTTACATAATTTTACATCATGATCTCATGTGCAGATACTTCTTTTATATACCATTATAGAAAAATACATCACAGCTACTTTTAAAAACAGACATTTCATAGATTAAACACTGGAACAATTAAGAATATTTCAAATATAAGTGTGAGTTTCTGGAAATTTGGAGGGCTTTGTCTTCTTGGTTGCTATTTCAAAAGTCTAACATATTTTCTTATCCTCATAGTTAGACTGTGTGTTGTCAGTCACAATGAAGAATGGGTGTTGTCCATGAAAGGGTGGAAATTATCTGTACTGTGCTGAAAAGATATCATGCAGCACTTGCAATTACATTGTCAGGTGAAAAAAGTAACAAAAGATTACACGTTACACCAGGCCTCTATAGGAGCACTGTCTCAAAATGCCAGCCAGTCATTAATTGTGATAGAAAATTGTTTTATAAATATTTTCAGAACTTGTGTTTTACTTGTCCCCAAGTTGTACTGAAGTAAATGTCAAAAATGAGGGGCTTGTTATGTCTTAAAATAAAAAACTTGCAGTCACGGCCGTACAGATGTTTATGGACTGGTGTGGGTCATGATAACTCTAGAAAGTCTACAGAAGCAGCAACACAGTACCTCTTTGAAAAAAATGTTCTTATTGGTAAGAATTACCTGATTAAAAAATCTTGAGCTCAGAAATGGTATTTCATCTTCAGAATGCTTGAGTGAAGTAGGGAAATACACACAAAAGATTAAATTTCCCCAGTTTACATCCATATGAGATCCAGAAAGCTTTTGTAACAGTCCAAAAAAAGCATGATCAAGTTAAGGACAGTTGTTTACTTTCCCATTCACTGGCATTGATGTTTCTATTTCTTTATTCCTACTTGTAAAAGTGCGGTCGTCATTGTAACAGTCAGGATCATTTTATCACTTGTTACTGCAGTCATTACAACATGACATATCTGTGGAGGGGGCTGGTGATCAGCTTCTGCTGTGAACACAAACTTACACAACAAAGATGTTGAAAGTAGCAGAGCTGGCATTTTCCATTATCAGTGGATTTTGAGACACGGGTGATCTTTTAAATCTGTGGCAACATTCCCTGAACGTGATGATGTGGAGTTCTTTTGCTGTGTCATGTAGTACTTCTTGTTCCTAGCAAATCGCAAGAGTTCTACATTAGAGGAAGAAGGAAAGTGTCTATGATCAGAAAAAAAGAAATCATACTCTCTTCTAAGAGACATGCAGATGAAGAGTGATCAGTTGTGAGACTTGTAATGGAAACTCTACAGAAGTAGGTTTTTTACAAATCTAAATTTCACCCAAGAAGAAGAAAAGCTGTAGACCACATGAAAGAGACAAAATCACATTCCAGATGCAAAACCAGAACATGATTTTAAGTGTTTAATACTGCATAAACAGTGAAACAATACCCCAATAAACTAATATTCTGATATTCAATGTTGTGGTGCCATTTTCTAATATTTTAAAAGTATATAACAAAGAACTCTTAACAAATAGAGTGATTAAAAAAACCCCAAAAACTTCTCAATAAAGAAAACATGCATTTTTTTTTGCGTGGAAAAATATGGAGATTAAATCCTTTTTAAACAATGATATATGCAGTTCTTGATGATGCATGGTACTGTGTTCTCTTCAATTTCTTCAGAATGAAACAACTTTTTCACCTGAAATAGAAGCTATTGGACAGTAGCTAACCTGTTTTCTTTCCAGTCTTAAAAATTTCTCAGCAAATTAGCTTCAAAGACATCAAAAACAAAAATGTGTGAAACATTTTTGGAAGGATGGGATAAAAGGAACCTGGTAAATTAATTATCTCTCCTTGATCTTTTCCACATAATATTTTTTTCCTAATCAAACTCTGTAATTGAGTAAGTAATCAAATCCTTGGCATAAAATTTCCTCTAGTTGATTTTACACGGCTCACAAATACAACATCAGAAAATCACACATTTATTTTTTTTTGTTCAGAGTAGTGCCTCGGAAGAGCAAAGTAAAAAGAAGTAATTTAGAATATCACATGAGTACACAGCAGAGTTGTTTTCACAGAGCTTAAAAATTAATGTGCTGTCTTCAGATCTTTCATAGAGTAAACAGTATTTGCTGTAGCACTGTCAAACAAGCAAGCAAACAAATAAATTGTACTTTCAAAAAGAGTTTGAGTACTATTACACTTACAGATATGTGCTCCAGTGAGCTATTTCTGTCACTCTCATTAATATCAGGAGAAGCTCTATGCATGGAAATCACACGTAACATAGAATTCATTGATCAAGGTTTTAGAGAACCAATGGATCTTTCACATTTTGAAAAATCTGAGAAAATCCTTAGGTTGCCATTCCTGTTTAGTAAAGGCGTTTGTGGCTTTTCTTTTTGGAAGACCCTATTACAATAGATGTGTTCCCTTTTTGCCTTCTGTACTGGAAATGGAAAGGAAAAGCAGAATTTGATTCTCTCTTTGTACACATAAAAAAAAAAATGCAGTGAGAGTAGCTCGACTGAGCAAGCACCAGAAAGGAAGGTCAAAAGCACCTGTAGAAGTGCAGTAACAGTGTGTGGAAACACACAATCTTAACACAGCTTTTATTCCATTGTTGTCACTAAGGGACAATGTTTTTCAGTGAAGAATAGCTTTTTGCTGCATCAGTGAGTTTCCAAGCCCTGAACTCTTGCATCTCTTGGGTCTTCTCAGAGAATATATGCACTTACCATTTTTTCTGACCTTGACTTTTCCAATGTTCTAAGCAAACATCCTTTCATATGAAAGCAGGCTTACTTGAGCAGATAATGCAAGTTATGATATTGGTACCTAGGACTACTTTTGGCATCTTTGAAGTGTAATGTATCTGTGTCTTTGTAGCTGAACTCTGAGGCATTTACAAACAAAGCAGAGCTTCAGTGGTCTAAGTACATTAGAGGTTTGCAGGGCCTGTGCCCAAAAGTTGTTTGTGAACTGAAGCACTTCTGTTGTATACTTGTGCTCATCTATAGGAATGGTGAGACCTTTAGAAATGCTTTATGCTGGCATGTCACCTCCTTATTACGATTTTGTAACGCATTCAGAAACAAAACATCCTTCTTACAGTGATAATCATGTGCAGTCAGGGCTTATTTGAGTAACAGTGTGTATCAAGGCCATTGGATTCAAGCAGTCAAATTTATGGTCCTCCTGAATGAATCTAAGAATCTAAGTCTTCACAATGATTACAGATTTATTGATTGTAAAGTGAGATTTGGTGACAGTGATTGTGAGGAGATGCTGAAAACTGAAGACCACTCAATTTTATAAACATGTGTAGAGAGCATGAAATACAATTTTCTGCATTGCTTAGTGACATCAGAGGGTAGAAAAGTTTTGTATTGCAAGAGCAGAATGCTATGAAGTAATATAGCAACCCATTCCATAGCTACTTGTTCATAAACTTTGAAATCAGACTTTTGGCTACCATTCGAACAAACCTAGCAGAAACCTGGACTAGATCTTGAGAATTATTTGGCTGTAATAATGTAATAATGAAATATTAATTTAAAGTCTAACTTGCATCTATCATAGTTTAATTCACCCTTTTTTTTCTTTTTTAAAATTGATGATGTTTTTCTAAAGGAAGAGAAAAGAGGAGTTTTTAAATGTTCTGAAATCCTATAGCCCTGCACGCTTTCTCTGGGAGTTGCAGAGGTTACCATTTTTCAAAGATATCACAACTGGATAGACCAGAGCCTGGTTTGGGGTTTTTGAAATATGAATTGTTTTCTTATTTCTAAATAAGTTTGGTTTGGTTCAAGTCTGTGAAGCTGTTAAAACCCTCTAAAACAAATATGCTGTGTAAATCCTACTTGCAGGAAAAAAAGGAATAGTTTCTATGCCATCATAACATTTGCTCAAGTAAAAGCTGTCTGAAATGAAAGCTTACTGCTGTGAAGAGAGTTCAGATGAAAACTTCACCAGAGTGGAATTATTTTTCTTCTATAGAGATTTAGACACATAGTACACTGAAAGAACAATTTGGAATTCTATTTTCTCAAAAATATATAGTGTTCTTTGAAAACAAAATGACCGTTTTATACATAAACATTTATTGTGTTGTTTTAGGATTACTTTTTTCTTTTCTTCTTTTTTTCTTTTTTTTTGTCGTTCCCTGGAGTCCTTTTGTATAGAGAAAAAATAGAAGCTAATGTTGACCACTTGTGGCTGCTTTAGTACACCTGATGTTGTTTCAGATGTGATTGCTTATGCACCTGCATACTTCTGCCGTTACAGTCTTCCTAATAGCTTCAGCAAAGGAGGGGACTTCAGAGAAGCCGCTTGCAAGTGGAAACATCTTGCAAGAGCAGATGTTTGTATGCTATAGTGTTATATTGTGAAGTTAATACTGTTTCAGTTGTGTTTTTCCTGGATGATTGCAATCCAATTATTTTTCTTCTATCTCAGAAAACTCATTCAGCAGATGGGGGAAATTGCGATTTTCTATTTTCTTCCTCTGTTTTGACAAGGGTGTGGAATAACTTCTTGTCAATTCATGTACCCTGCTATGGATAATACAGTTATCTCCTGGGCTAATGATTCCCTCTGAAAATTCCATCAAAATGTGTGACATTGCCCGGAGCTGTGTCTTTCATTAAAATATATATTATAGCTCAGACCAAAGGAAGCAAGTCTGCGGCAAATCTGATGATGCTTTTACTGCACAGGCACAATGAACATTTCAGTAGTATCAGCTAGACTCTGATTTTGCAGTGTGCATCATCCAGGAAAATTTTATATGAAGTTTTTACTACTAATAAGTTATTGTATCATTTCTTGTAAACAAAATGTCTTGTCTATATAAACATCAAAGGAAGTCAATATGATTGCAGTTCTTATTAGAGGGACAGATGATTAAAATATTTTTTACTCAGTGTTTTAGTGTTGTACCGTTGATCCTTTATACATATATATCTACATTTTGATGCTTTTAGTGAGGCAATAAACAGTTCTGTGTAACAAAATCAAAGTAACAGGCTACATTCTTTTTTAATACATTTCTCTATGCTTTGCTAAAGCTCATAGCTCATGTTGTTTGGGGATAATTTTGTCATTGGTTGGGCACTCATTGGTAGACTTTGCTGCAGTAGTGTTGAGCTGTGCCACTCTTGCCAAATTAAACTGACTGGCAATGACAACAGAATTTAGAAGAGGAGGTTCTGCTGCTTTCCTTTGAAGAATGTGGTGTTCTCTGAACAGAACACAGTATTTTATTCAAGGCATAATGTTAGTGTCCCTTTCATAACTTAGGTTTTGCTTTTGAAATTCTGTGCATATCACTTTTACTGTTATTTGTCAACAATAATTTTAATTATCTTCAGGTATTTCAAAACACTTCAAGGTTATATGTACATAACCAGCTCCACTCTGTTTAAATTCATTACATTAATGCAACAGTTCTTGATTTTTTCAAATCAACCTTGAATTTGAATTTACTACACTTTTAAGGCAGTCTCTTCATAACATTTTTTTTACAGAACAAGATATATCTAGATCCAAGAATTTATTGGTAGTCCAATTAAAAATACTGTAAACAATCATACATTGTTCACTTAAAATGCCACCCACACAACACACCAAGAATTCAGATTGTTCAATTAAAGCAAACAGGAGGAAGTAGTCAAACAGTTTGTATGATTCATAGATAAGCACAGGCTAAACAGAGGCTGGCCATGGTCTTCATGTGTAGAGGGGTTTATTCTCAGAGCTGGTACACACAGCGAGGTTTCCCATGTTGGTGCAGGAGAGGGAAGCCCCACCCTCCGGGCCTGCCAGCCCTGTATATGCAGGGGCCCCAGGCATGCACACCTGGGTCCCCCCTT
>WBMZ01006664.1:0-31426 GCA_013400975.1 Atrichornis clamosus
ATATAAATATATATTTATATATACAATTAAATAATAAAAAAGTTTATATATTTTTTGAATGGAGATAAAGCTTTCCAGTTTGGTGGCAAATGGTGAGTGAGAACTATGAGCTCTTTCTTGTTCTATATTAACATTATAATAAAGTTTGTTGTTTATTTCAGTTGCCTTTTTAGGCTACTAAGAAATTATTGTGACTTTAGAACTTAATTTTGTTGTCAGAGCTAAGTATTTTTGCTTAAATAAATTCTGGAGAGGTGACTCACTTTCTAGGTGCCAGCAAGTAATTCCCATCACTCTTTGTTTTAGAGAGCTAATCCATAGATATGCTGGAAGGAGGCACCTTTAGTTGAAGCTCATATCTGCTTCTGCTTGTTTTGGAAAACTTCTGTTTCATTACTTTCTATTTCTTCTGTAGTCCGAAGAAAAAAGAGTACACCCATGTCTCATTTGATTTGCTGCTCTCAGCTTTAAACATATATATTTGCATGTAGTTTGCACCATTTCTTGCTTTTTTTCCTGTTCTCTTTTGTCTGCTCTGTGTACCTTATAACTTTTTGGGCCTGTCTGAGTAGCATGTACTAGCATGCACAAGATAGGCACTGGTGTGTCTGGCCTTTACATCTGTTTTGCCTTATACCTTGTTATCTTAGAGTGCAGATGGAATTGGTTTGCAGGTGCTTGCTTGTGCCCATTCCAGATCTTCTAGGAGACTGACATTTTTGCTTTGATTATTATTAGGGAACATTTTTGGGCGTTTTTGTTCTCTAACCCTGGAATTAATTATTATAGAGTGTAGGGAAGACTCTAGGGGCTACTTAGGTAATCTACCTTCTCTGATATTTACTGAAATCCATCTGTCTGTTGGATTATACTAGAATTCAGAAAACTGAAGTTACTTTGGAGATTGGTCTGTCATGTATGAGGTCAGTCATTAGCATCTATTTTAGCATTATTTGCAGTAGCTTAGAGCTCATATGTTGTGAGCACCGAAAGTTTCTAATGAAAAAAAGGGATTGTTAAAGGATTTAGGGAGATAATGTGTAGTATTCTTTTTGATGAAGATTTTAGTCAGGTATCTCAGTAAGACGCATATAATAGTTTGAATATTGTATTTCAGCTTCATGCTCCTGCCCTAGCAGAGCTGCTTTTTTTCCTTTTGACCTAGCTGCGGGTGCCTTCAGACTAATGAAATTAAATGTTTTCTGGTTCTGTTGGGAAGTGTATTTTGTTGGAGCAAGCAGTTTTCAATTTCAGAGTATGACTCTTAAGCCAAAGAACCAGTCAGGAGTGAAATGTTCAATTGCTCACTCTAATGGCAGAGGAACAAGTTAACATTGTATTTGACTGGTAGATGCATCAGCAGCGTTTCTGCAGTGAAATGAACGACTCACTTGAGCTGAAGATCCATATGTTAAGTAGTGACTGCATCACAAATACTAACAACTTAAGTGAAAGGCTCTTCTAGATTTAAACTTTGAATAGCCTCCAATTATTGTCCTTTTAAAAAAAAGTAGTCCTAATTAATTGCAAAGTACTTCTTAAGTTATTTTAATGTGCTTAAAACACTTTAGTTTCAAGTAATACACCAATTGTTTAAACTGAAAATTTTGTAGTGCAGTATTACTACAGGAAGAAGACTGAATAGATGAAAATATTGCCTATTTTTAAAAGCTAAAAGACATTTTTATATGTTAAGTGAAAAATGGTCCCCTGCCTTGAAGACATGCTACTTCTAGATGTTCTCTTTGGCTTGTGTTAAGATACATTTTTAGTTTCCAGTGGGAGTACACGTGCATAATATTCCTAAATAAGACAATTGGAGGGAAGAATTGGTGAGTTCAGATATTGTTATTTAGACACTGTAGCTTATTGACAATTTGGAATATGTTTGGAGACGTGAAGAGGGCATAAAAGTTAATAACATATTTAGATGATGACAATGATAATAACTGCACATATATGTGACAACATTTAATAATAACAACACATAAATGTTTTAAAGCATGCAGAACAGTAATGCTTTATCTTAAAACCTTGAGAGCTTTTCTTGGAGCTGTAAAGGTACATAATTTTTTCTTAATCTTGGGTGTAAAATTAAATTAATCCGGTATTTGCAAGGATTGCAGTTAATGCTAACATGCAGTATTGCACAGCATGCAGATCCAAGAAGACAACTGGGAAGTGCCTCTTCTATTTATAACTCAGAAGCAAGCAGGAATATTTTAGTTAATGAGAAAAGTACATGGTTCATTGCATGAATGGAGAAGAAAAGACAGTAAGTGCAAAATTCCAAGGGCCTGTAGCTATGAGCAGTTGAGGGGAATTAGAAGACTGACTAGGGGAGAGGAAAGGTTTATGTAAATAACAATTACATGATAATAATGGGAGAAAAATGTAAAAGTAATTTGAAAGCTATTAGAAGCAGTATTCTACAAGTGAATGTTGTAGCCTGTGTTGCAGGGAAGTATAGGTGTCTTTATGGGTTTCCTTGATTGCCAGTCCGGATAGTATTCCTGGTTGGCATGGAGTTACTCATGGGAACCCAGGAGCTGGGGAAGCCTTACCTTGTATTGACCACTGTCTTGCTGTAGTTAGATCTCCAGGACCGAATCTGTAAGTGTGCAAACAGTGAGACAAATGGAAGCCCTCCTTTTCTGGAGCTCTAATTCTGCCCACATTTAAGAAAAACAATGTGTTCAAGTAATTTTCATGAATTATTTATTCAAATTTCAGTATATATCAATAAACACTTCTCTGTGGCAATGCACAACAGAATTTAATTTCCTCCATAATGAGATGTTAAAGATTTTTGTTGTGCACCTGCCATCTCTTTCTGTGTAGTCACTCTTTTAAGTGACTAGGTGTGGCTTAGCAGGGATATCTTTGCTCTCCAGTGTCAGCATTAATAGTGACAATATTTTTTGGTACTTCTTCTAGTACTTCTGCAGTATCTTTCTGCCCACTTCCAAAACCTGGAAAACACAATGAAAGCCAAGATGTCAATTTGAAATACTTTAAAGACAAGCTAGTCTCTAGTCTTTCATGTAGGATACATTCAGGTATGTTTACGCAGAAAAGGTTACATTATTTTACAGGAAAGAAAAATGAGTAGAGAGAATACAAAAGAAGGCAGAATCAATATGCATTTTCTATATTAAAATGAGAAAATATTAACATTATGTATTTGATCACAATCTCTAACTTTCTTATGGTGGGCAGTGGGGGAGGAGTTGCTAATTTATCTCTGGTGGTCAGCAGTAGGACATGAGGAAATGGAATTACAAGGTCATGTAGTGACAGTACAAGGAGTAACAGCTTTAAACTGAAATAGACTAGATATAGATTAGATAGTGGCAGAAAATTCTTCACTAGGAGAGTGGTGAGACACTGTAACAGGTGGCTCAAAGAAGCTGTGGATGCCCCATGCCTGGAAGTGTTCAAGGTCAGGCTGGATGGGGCTTTGATCAACCTGGTCTAGTGAAAGGGGTCCCTGCCCATGGCAGAGGGTTGGAACTGGATGGTCTTTAAGGTCCCTTCCAATCCAAACCATTCTGTGATTCTGTGTCAGGGGAAGTTCTGGAAAACGGCTCTTCACTGAAAGGTTGGTCGATCGCTGAAAAAGGCTTCCCAGGGAAGTTATCATGGCACCAAGCCTGTTTGAGTTCAATGACTGTCTGGATGATACTCTTAGTCAAATGATGTAGACTTAGGTAGTTAAAGCAGCGGGAGTTGGACTCTGTGATCCTTATGGATCCCTTCCAACTTCAGGTACTCTATGATTCTGCCCAGTTTTGTCAGGCATAAAGTGTATGAATCTTGGATACCATGTGCCAAGTGAATGTTTCATTTACTAAAGGTGAAGTGTGTCCTCTGAGGAAGTTGGTAGTGACTTGTAGATACCTCATTTGTGTTATTAGAACTTCTATTTAGTTCAGTATTAGATAATTAGACTGTTACTTTTGCAAAATTTTTGGATGTTGATCGAGTGTTTTAGCTTGTTTACAAGTAACTGGAAGTTTGTAGGCATGAAGTCAGTAACCTGAAACTTGTGTAATGGATTTGTGTCAGAGCTGGCAGGGAAACTGCAAAAATGAATAGCTAATCTATTTTAAGACTGGATATCTGTTTAATTGTTATTGTCATTTGAGGACAGAATTATTTAATTTTGAAGTTGCCTTTTCCTTTTTCTCTTTTTTTGCCCTTCTAATAGGCACATAATAATGCAGTTTAAGGTTAATCTATTTACTGCATGTTTTTCCAAATTCGAATGAGATATTCCCAGTTGAATCTGGGCTCATAGGGGATAACAAATTTCACTACATCCTTAATTATTATCTGTTATAAGGCAAGATTCAAAAAAATGCTGTACGAGTTGCAGGTGAGCAGCCTCTTCAAGGTGAATAATGTTGCCATACAAGCAAGGCAATTTAATTTGTGAAAGCATAAAGAGGTAAAATGGAAATTGCTCCAAATCAGGAAATATTAATGCATGAAAATGCATAATTTTAAGGTTTGCAGAGGGTTTTTTGCTATGCGGAAATTCTACCCAGGGAGAATTTTCAGATAGACTAAAACATGCATGTATTTTCCAGTGTTTCCCAACTTGCTTGTTTTCCAAGCTTCATCTTTGCTTGTGATAGTAGCCCTCTCTGTAGTCCTTTATGACCCCTCTATACTGAACTTCCCATAGAGAATACAGTTGCTTCAGTCCCATTTTTGAATTGGTGTTGCTGAGAGTATGTTACAGGGAGTGGTAAGAAGTACCTGTCTTCCAGAGATTTAGAGACTTTATATCATCTTATTTTGAAAGCTAAGCCCATATAACACATAGTTTGGCACTTGACTCTGGCAGATCTCTTCAGATCACACTTTTCTAAATGGCACTGTTGTGGCTGCATGCTTTTCTTGGGAAGGTTTCTTTGGATTAATGGAAGACTTTGTCTGTAGTATCCAGGATGTTTCTGATCACAAATAACATTGCTATATGACTGAGGCAAATGGAAAGTTCACCACTGTATACAGGGAAGAAGCATCAGATTCAGTGATGTTGTCTGGTGTAAATACACATTTATTCTCTATTCTGAGCGAAACATTGTGAATTTTTTCACTCCCTGAACTGATTTTTATGGATAGTCAGGCATAATATTTTGAAGGTCATACAAAGTGTCATACAAAGCAGTGTTTAATTATCTTGACAGATGCATTTTGAGCTGATTCATTGGAGGGGACTATGACTGTATGTATTTCTAGGTTTTTTTTTGGCTTGCAGTGCTGCAGGGGAAGTGCTGCCTTCAATTAAAGTAAAAAGTGGAGGGTTAAACATAAGAAACTATGTGTCTGTTTTCGCATCAGAACAGATTGAGTTACTTTCTGTTTATAGCAGTGTTGTGTCCTTAATTGTTGAGATGGAGGACTGGATGTAAGTTGTTACAAGAAGCTGCAAGTCAGTATGGTATCTTTTCTTATTGTTCTGTCTACCCTTCATGCTGGTGTCTGTCAACTTAATATGTTGCTTTTTTCTTTCTCATTCTGTATCTCTTTCAGATTTTGACATATTGGTTATTTTTACTTTCTCCAGTTTTTCATTCTTAAACCCCATGTTGGCAATGTATAAATGATGCTGGTAGATGCCCTGTGAACAACTGGAGAGAGAGCTAAGGATTTGGGTAGTTATGTAGCAGATAGCGTGTTTGTGCATGGATGGTATTGTTCATTTTGTTTAAACTGTGAAAGCTCAGATTCGCCCTTCTGTGATCAATAAATAATTGAAAACTTGTTTTGATACAGATAGTTCTGTGCTGGAAAGGGAAATGACAGAACAGGTGTGCAGATGCATCTGATTGTGCATATGGTTCTATGTCTTAGATAGTGAGGAAGAAATTCTGTTCATTTTAGGTATGTGAAATTTGCTGTTCCCCCTGTGTGTGTTTGTGTGTGTTGGGAGAGAGGATAATGCTTTGTATACTTAACATTTGCAACTTGAGTGCAAAGACAGATATTTTAAATTTCACTCTTTTTATTTTTTCTCTTACGTATGCTAGCTCAGTGTCAGAGTTTTGCTCAGGGAAATTATGTTTTAAGATATTTCAACTAGTTATTTATATTCTTGAAGTACTGTTTTCAGTCAAGAAAATGTTAATCAGGTATTTATGATCCACTTAAAGAACATCTGAAAGGATTAACTGTTGTTTTCTTATTGTATAATTTTTTGAAAATATTGATTTCTGAATTGCAAATGCTGAATGTAGAGTACTGTGAGAAATCCTGTTTTAATTGAGTTTCAATCCAGGTGTGACCTTTTGGTGATAGATCTTACTGGACTTTCGATTGGAATTCACTTTTTTTCCTACTTACAAAAAATGTACTTTTTTTTGTCTTTTCAGAATCAACGAATCCCATCTGACATGGTGTTTCTTAGAACATCGGAAAAAACGGGTATGTTTTGACAATTCACATTGATTACATGATAAGTTGGTGGTTGTGGTAAAATTTTAGACTGTGCATTGTGACCAATTTGAAATAGTCAAATAGATTGATGGATCTCTACCTTCATCCAGTTAATGGGAAAGAGTCCGTACGTGAGAAACACAATATGCTTGAACTGTAAACCAGGAGTAATCTTGCTGTGAACATGAGACTTCTATAGATGTTTATCTAAATAGATGATTTTTAGGAACTGTTTTAACAAAAGGTTTAAATATTAAAAATACTAAAAATATTTAGCAAATATATTTAAAAGATTGTACTTGATTAGTATGATTTTACAGTATTTTAAATTATTCACAACGAATTATTGTGTTGCAACATACATTTAAATGTCACCTGATTGTATTCCAGATTGAAAAGAACAAAAATCTGAACTTACTAATATGTGATTAAAATAATTATTTTTAGAAAAAATGTATTAGAATGATCTAAACCCATGAAATATCTTTTGGGGTTTTTTTTTAACTGCAAAATAATACTGCCTTTTTGGTTAGTCAAAAAAACCCAACAAAAACCCAGGAATTTTCTTGAGTGAGAGAAAGAAAAGTACTTCTCGTTAGCTCTATTTCTCTTCACATAATGATAGGGGAGTACTTTTAATCGTTGAGAAACAAATATCTCATTTATAGAAACCCTATAAATTATGGCTTTTTCGTAAAGTTTAGAAATTACTATTGGATGCCCATGTGTATAACTCAAATGAGTTTTCCTTCTTTATATTACCATTCCTCTTCAGATCCTGAAGAACTGTCTAGTATTTGTCAGACAGCACTAAATTTCACAAAGCTAATAGCTGTGATATTGGTAAGCCCTGTATTAGTGGCACATAGTATTTCACTGTGACACTGGAGTTCTATGATATATTTCAGATAAAAGCCTAAATTTGTAGAGATCATTTGAAAGAGAAGACAAAAATATTTCTAATAGCCTACGGAGCTCTAGTAGAGCTGTATATTTGCTAAAAGAAGAAATTACTGTATAGTTACTGTGTCTTGCTGATGCTGACTAGATGCAGTGGTCGTCTATAACTGGCCTGGACTGACAAAGTTTCCTAGTCTTATATAAGCTCCATCTTTGTTAACCACCCTCTGGTTTGGGATACAGAGACTTTTCTTTTTATTCCCTCTCAGTACCACAATTTATTAAAAAATATTATTTTCTAAAAGCAAGTAACAGGTTAACTAGTTTTATTGGAGTTGCACTTCTTTAAAAACAAAATAAGAAAACAAAAACACACAAAAATAATCTCCTCAACTCCGAGCATATGGCAGTAATTGTATTTTGACTAAAGAGTGAACACTTACATCTGTAATTGTTTCTTCCTGATGTTGCGGTTTTGACTGATTTATGCTTTAATTTATAGTTGACACTTTTAAGTACTTTGTGGAACTGTTTTTGCATGATTTTATGTCCTATATGTAATTTTATCTTCTGTGCAATAAAGCAGTTTAACTATAGCTTCTTACTATGAATCCGTAAAGAGTAAAGTGGAGAGCTTGAAATAGTCTTAAAATCCAGGCCTCCCTGTAACCTTCTTTTGGGGCAAAGTACTATTTTCCAACTTCAATATTTACCTTACATACTAACGTAGTCTACAGCACTGCAGTATCCTATACCCTCAGTCAAAAAAAGAAGCAGTTTGAGTTATAAATGGATGATTTACAAAGTTCAGCCTAAAATTTACCCTTCATGTTGAGTCTTCTAGGATACTTTTAACTCTACATAGCAGAAACTGCATTTTGGGGTATCAAGCTCATTTTGATAAAACTAATTTCTTATTAAATATATTTTTTCCCCTTTCTTTATCAAATGCTTTGTGTTTTAGCTAGCATGATCTTTTCAAAGATCTGATATAATGACTTGATGCTAATTGTGTGGCTGTATCTAATTTCTAAGATTCCTGTGGTTTTTGATCAGACTTTTACAGAAGTTGTAGTCTAAAGGCTAACAGAGGTAGAACTTTGTTTTGTATTCATGTGACAGTCCATAACATTGGTATTCCTCTCTTTCATGAATGGAGGCAGCTAGGTGGCTGTTCGTATTTTGAGTTACGATTACTTCCCAGGGGAATGGAGCAGGTGGAAATCAGTCCTCAGATGTGAATTCTTTGCTGCTGTCAGGCTCTCTCCATGTAACGGAGGTTTCCAGAATATTTTCATTGACTTCCAAAATGAATAAAAATATTGTCTTAAAAAGTTAAAAAAAAAAGAAAAGAGATAAAAAATCAAGAACAAAAAATGTATGGAATAATTTATGTATTTTAAAAGGTAGGAGGGGATTAATTATGGCTGAATCTTGGTTTTGCTCATTCTATATGGCAGAGGTGACAAGCAATTTGGAAGATATGTCCCATTTATCAGCCTTCTACCAAATGAAAGGAAATGTTCATGCTGAGCTGGCTACAAAAGATGGTTTAAAGGTTATTTTCATTTTCTGTATAAGCAGGCAGCATGCCAAAAACAACTAATTACCTTACTGTAAAGCTGTTAAACAAATGTAGGCAAGATCTGTTACACCAGCACAAAGCTCCCTTGCTGAAATGAAGCTAGATCTTAAGTGGCCATTAACATAGCTTTCAGGTTCATTTTTAGTTTGGTTGGCATACTCTTTGCATTTTTTTTGTCCATATGCCCTCTCAATCAAAAATCAAAGGGTAGATGATGCATTCCAGAGATCATTATGTAACTTTATAATTGTCCACAGAAGCTGCCAGCTGAAGCCTATGTTAATAACTTCAGCATTATCAAAGATACTGTAAGTGTAAAATGCAAGAAAAGCTTCAAAGATAAACTCTTTGCTTTTCTGAGCTACAGTCCATGTATTCCACGTTGGCTGTGCCTTGGTTCAGTGACTGGCTTCTGATCCAGGTCAGGTATTTGTATGCTAACACATGTTCTGAACTGGTCTGATCGTTCATGAAAATCTGATGCATGTATTTGTGAGACTTGATGTTTCTGGAATATTTGTGCTCTTTTAACTTTCCAGTGTGAAATTCTGAGAGGAATACAAACTTCATATGGTGGCTACAAAGTGTCAAAAAGGAATGAATGAAGCTAAATTGTTTTCCAGTGAAGCTTTTCATTTACACGCCTCAAATAACCATAGATTCTAATTATTCATGGCGATATTATTCATATGCAGTGGCTGGTTCTGAGCTAAGCAAATGTTAGTTTTAGCTATAAATTTTTGCTAGGTCTTAGAACAGATGATTGCTGGAGCTAACAGCTTGACACTTTTGTTCATGTGGCTCTTTCATCTTCTGTTTCACAAAAATTCAAGGAACTTCATAATTCCAAAATCATCGGTCTGCCATACTTGGTTGAAATTGGCCACAAGTTGAAAGTTACTGGGAGAAAGATGACATGGCAAAATAGCAATGTACATGGTATTAGGGCTAAATGGAATATTTGCTAAAGTCTGCAGCTGGAAGAACCAAGGGCTTGTGATGTGCTCCATAGACACTAGACTGCAAGGAGTTGTTTCTATTCTGTGCTACTACTAACTACTTAGGCCTATGACAGACTAATCACAGTGCTGGTAGGATACTGGGTTTTGTTAGTAGCTTTTTAGAGGGATAAGCATTGATAACATAATCACAGAATCAACTAGGTTGGGGGAGACTTTTGAGATTGAGTCCAACTGCTTTGACAACTAAACTGTGGCACTAAGTGCCACATCCATTCTTTTCATAAACACCTCCAGGGATGGTAACTTTCACCACCTCCCTGGGTAGCCCATTCCAATGCCCAATCACTCTTTCTGTGAAGAACTTCTTCCTAATGTCTAACCTAAACCTCCTCTGTTGCTGCTTAAGATCAATTATTCTTAGTTAAACTCTTCTTATTGTTCCCGAGGTCCTCTTTGTCACAGGTAATGCTTTGTGATGGTATGAAAAGTAGAGCTGGATTTTCTCTTCAGCCTTTTCTGGTGAAACTGAACTTCCAGAGGTGGTGAACAGGAAGTGGTTTTAGTGGTCTACTTCAGCTTTCCTGACCATAGTGTTTGAACCTTGTACATGCCTTCTGCATGGAGTTAAATTTTTTGGTAGACATGTAGAGTAACAGCCACTGCTTCTGGAAAACAAGGGTTGTTTTTTTCTTTCAAGAGATAGAGCACTTCATTAAAATATTTCTTTTCTAACAAACTTGTAAAAGTATGGAAAAAAAAATATAAAGGTAGAAGTCTGTTAAAGTAGGGTCACAAGTTTATTTTAATATGTCAGCTGCTGTAGGCTTCACAGCAGCTACCAAACTGACAAAAGAGGGGGATATTTTGTTTTGGTTTACTGTTAGAGGTGATAGTCTGGAGCAGACAATTCCCAGTGGCTGATCACTTCACTGCTGTCAAGTATGCTGTCATGCAAAAGTCTTTATCATATACCAATTTTGTTATTATATGTCTTTAAATCCAGTATATAATAATTTACTGATGCAGACATTCCAAAATGCTGTCTACCATTACAGCTGTGCAATGCAAGCAGTAGGGAAATGGAAAATCCTTTAAAAATTCTCACAATCCTTTTTGAAGAACCTTAATTCTTTGCAAGGTAGTGCTGGTTGCACAGTTGCCACATTGGTACTTTTCAGGTCAGTGTTACATTGTTTTGGTCTTCAAACAATGAAGTATTCAAGTCTGTGTGAATACTTTAGATGGTATGGCAGAATGGTTGAGGTAGGAAGGAATCTCAAGGTGGTTGGAAGATATCTTCAGGTGGTCCAACACCTCTGCTCAAGCAGGGTCACTTCGGACTGATTGTCTGGGACCATGTCCAGACAGCTTTGGAGCATCACCAATGAGGGAAGCTTCACAGGCTCTCCACACAAGCTGTGCCAGTGCTCAGTTATGCTCTCATGTAAAAAATAATAATTCTTGTCACCTTATGTTCAGAGGGAATTTAGTGTGGTTTTGTCACTGTTTCTGTCACTGGAGGGAGCCTGGCTTAGTCTTTGCACCCTCTGTACAGGTATTCATAGATATTACTAGGATCATACCAGAGCCTTGTGTTCTCCAGGCTGAGCAGTCCCAGGCTCTCTGACTTTCCTCACACAGGAGATGCTCCAGTCCATCATTTTCGTGGCACTCTGGACCTTTTCCAGCATGATCATATCACTCTTGTACTATAGAGTCCAGCACTAGGCACAGTACTTCAGGTGTGGCATCACCAGTACTGAGCAGAGAAGGAGGAGCACCTCCCTTGACCTGCTGGCAACACTTTGCCAAATGCAGCCCAGGGTACTAGTACCTTCCTCTGCTGCAAGGCTGTGTTACTGGCTCCTGTTCAACCTCGTGTCCCCCAGGATCCCCAAGTCTTTTTCTGCCAGACTCCTTTCTAGCTGGATGGTCCACAGCATGTACTGGTTGTTCCTCAGCGTGTGCAAGATTTTGCGCCATTTCTTGTTGAACTTTGAGGCACTTGTCAGCCCATTTCTCCAGCCTGTCAAGGTCCCTCTGGACATCCCCATTGCGTAGATCAGTGTCTTGAATTCTACTTATGAAACTATTTTAAAGTGGTATATTTACTCAGGCATAAAACACTAGTCGCAAACATGTTTATAGTTTCAGAATTGTAGCAAAAAGAGTAATCTTACTTGCATTAAAATTTGTAGTTGAGTTTTCAGGATTCTTTACTTGTAATTAGTTGAACGATGGTATGAGTAAAATGTTGGAATAAACCAGGAAAATAATTTTTCTTTTGAGACTTTAGCAGTTCACTTCTGTAGCAATATAGCTCTCAGATGTGATTTTTATTTTAAATGCTAACCATTTTGCTGGCATAAACTCTGCAATGCAAGTACAGGCTTAAGTAATCATTCGTATTGCTTGATTTACTGTTGGAAGGAGCTATGAGTTAACCAGTAAAGGCTTACTCTATCATCTCAAACAAAGTCTGCTAATTAAAGGAAGGAGTTTTTTTGAAAATTATGTTTTCTTAAGAAATCCTCTACAAAAAGAGAGCATTCTGCTGGCAGATATGTTTTGTTTGTTTAAAAGATCTAGTTTTGTAGATCTTAAAAAGCAAGTATTAGAACACTTATGTCAAAGAATGAAACTCCAAACTCACTGCAAGAAAAAATATAATAAAGGTGATGCTAGTGCTATCTATTTATTCTGGAAAGTTAGGAGTAAGTGTTCTACAAATAACTTAATTGTCTGGGCCCCAGCCTGTTCTGGAACTTCAGATATTTGAAAACCAAACCAGAGGAGAAAAAGTCAGTTTGAAATTCAGTTGTGCAACTGATGTCACTTTTTATCTCTTCATAAAACCAGCTACTGCAGAATAATAAGGCTGAAGGAGTTGCATTTGTCACACATTCTGGAATTTTCTATTATGTTTGGAAAGCAATCATTCTAAAACCTACCTGTCTGGGAACTAAAATGCTTTGAAAATCTATTTCTATAGAGAATGATAAATGACTAGTGTTAAGTCTTGCACATACGGCCAGATAGAAGTTTATCTTCAGGGCATGAGTAGCTGCCAACAATCTGTCCAAACTACTTTAATCTGTTTCTATACTTCAGTTCCTATTCTGTTTTTAGCATTTGATTTTAACTGGGGCTTGAAATGTTTTGGTATCTACTTTAAGCCACTGAATAATAGTGATTCAATGTGATCAGCTACTTGTTTAAGATATAGTCAGATAGTATGAATGTTATGTGGTGGAAGGAGGTGGTCTCAGCAGTCATTAAGCTCCCAATAATATTATTCTCTCTCTATTAGAAGTGTAAAATCACACAGTAAAATGTAATTAGAAGACATGATAATATATATAATTTCCTAATTATTTTCATTGATTCTCTGTGCATATTTATGTGACTGGCACAATCCATTTTTCATTAGATTTGCAGCAAAATAAATTGTAACAAAGAAATATTTTAATGTTTATTTATTTTTTGTATTTAAAAGAAAAGACTAATAAGAGTTGAAAAAATTGATCTGTAAGAAGGCTATGTATTGTGTTAGGCATAAATTTGCTTGCTCCTATTTGCCAGTGTTAATGCATTTCCCCAGAAATTTAAGGGGATTTGGTGGCTTGACTGGAGAATATCCTGAAATCCCAAACAATTCCCCCAGTTTGGGAAAAAATGTAGAAAAGCTGAAGGTGAGAGTCATCAAAGCAGATCTCAGGGGCAGGGCAAGTCAGGCAAACAAACTATATATATATTAAGAACTGACAGACTTGTGGGTATGTTGTCAAAGGCTTTAAAAATAAAAGACCAACATCACTTGCAAAAGGTTTGAGAATTCCATGTGTAGGAGCAGTTTATAATATGTTGCCTATAAAGTATCTCTTCATAAGATTGATACCATGCATTATGTTATTGGGGTTTTTTTTAAGATACTGTCCAACACCTTTTTCTTCTCTTAGATTATTGATTTTGGGGTGGGTTTATTTTCTTCTTTCACGTGAAGGCTCTACTGGGCAAGCTGTTAATATTATCTTGATTCTTTGAAATGGTTGGAAAATGTCTCTTGGTGGGCCTCTTTTATTGTGAAAAAGGAATCTCTGCATAACCTACAAATTTCTGATTATTAGATCTAATAAGAAATCTTGCAGTAGATTTAGAGTTGTCTCACTAAAATTTTTAGAAATTATCCTCAGATCTATCTCAATGTATTCATGAGGAAAGGATGGCTTGCACATGCTGATTCTGACTTTTGCGTGGGACTTGAGGTGTGTAACTGGGTGGAATTGGAATGGAAACTTGTGTAGGTTTGAACTACCTTAGTCCAGCAGCTCTCTTTCAGTGGTAGAAAACTTAACTTGGAGCAACCTGTCTTGTAAGGAGTAACCAGCTGAGGAGCGTACTTGGTTTTCCATAAAAGTGTTGTGGTCTCTGTTGCCATGCTGTCGTTGCTCTGGATGTATATGAAGGATAAATGCAATTTACCTCAAATATTTAATTTCTTCAGTTACAGTTTTGATTGCAAGTGTCTGTGTAGCTTTACTCAGCCTTCCTCTGTCTGTCAAGTGAAAAGAAATTGAAAAAATTAGAAATCCTCTGCTTTTTGCTTTAATTAAGTCCAGTCTTAAATCTTCATAGCTGAGTCTGTTGTTTCTTCCCTTTCTTCCTGTTACCAAACAGTAAAGGAGAATGTGCTTTTCTTGGCTAAGTTTTAACCAGAAATTTATCCTCTTGTTTTTGACATGCCTATTGTAACCTGATGGTTTTGTCAACTCCTTTCTTGTATTTTTTCTGTGTTAAAGCTTTATGAGATATCAAGGCTTTCATTCTTACTCCTCCTAATTTAGTTAATGGAATGTCCTTCAAGTTGATTATTATTACTGCTGCTACAATCTTTGAGGCAGAAAGTGGATTCCCTCAGTGGATTCTGGTATATTTGGCCATATGCTTTTCTCAATCTTCTCTGTCTGTGAGCTCTGTTTTCATCAAAGGAGGAAACCCTCCTGAAGTCTGCTATAAGCACTCTTCTTGGGGATATATATATATTTTTTGTATTCCTGGTCTTTAGAAATACGTAAGGACATTAAGGAGGTTGATGGGGACAGTGAGTTTTGCTGTGCTGTCAGAGCTCTCAAATCATGGTGCTGTTTAGTCAATATTCTTATTTTGATATGAAAAGTGAAAATTTTTCAGTGTTCTAAGCATTCTGTATGGCAGTTTTTGATTTAGTCATTACTCTGAAGACGTAAATAATGAAGACTATCTTTTTTCTGTATCTCTGGGTTTCTACAAAAAGAGATTGCTACTATGCATCAGAAGAATAATGGAGCAAAGTGGTGCATCAAATTCTATTGAGTGGAAAAGGTTAATGCTTTTGAGTATCCTTTATATCTCAAAATAATATAAATCAGTAAGCTAAAATTTGCGAACGTCAGTATGAATGTAAACTTTTTTTTTTAAACTTGGAACATTGTTTTCTATATATCAGAGTATTCCATAATGTTTTAATAAAGATAAAAATTCCTAAAGTGTGCTGAATCAATACAAACAATTCAAAAAAGATGCAATGTGATCAAGCTTGCGTTAAAAACCATCTGAGTTCTTGTCAATAAGGAACTGTGATGAGTTTAGGGGTATCATATTGACTGTATATTAATACATGGTGTCCTATAAGACCATCAGCTGATTGTTTAGAATGTAAATGAAACTGTTGATGGATCCAGTAACTGATGGCTTAAATTCCAGTTAATCAATTGCTTCATCGGTTTCTTAATTCAGATCAAATATCTCAAGTACACACAGTTCTTCCCTGGTCTTAAGAGAAATTAAAGCTTTTAAACTAATTTAATCAGTCTTCTATAAACGCTGCTACATTTTTTGATTGCATCCTATGGAATGGTATTGTAACTTAAGTGTTTGGGATGTTTCAGGTGTCTTGGGGTTTTTTTCCTCCTTAGAAGGTATCATAATTGAAAGCTTCTTGTTACAGTAGTAAATGAAGCTCTGTCCTGCAATATGTCATCTTGGTGCTGCTATTCATCTTGTCATCAGCTTAAAATTTTCATGCACGTAGCCACTTAAGTAATATAAATGATTTAAAAATTAAGTTGTTTGTAAATGATCTGGTGTTAGGTGTGCAAAGTCAAAGTCTGTTTTTCTTTTGCTGGGTACTTTCTAGTAACCTATCTCTTTCAATGTTTTCAACTTAAAACAGGAAGACTGGTAATACTAGCAGAATATATAAAGCTGTTTATGACACCACAGTTCCACGTGCCCTGTTTTCCACTGACCTGCCAATTTAATTCATAAACGCTTGACACAAGCTCCTCACTGTGACACTTATACCAGTTGATCTTAATTTGATTGCTGTTAAAACCTTCCTTTCCTGACAACTGTTGTCAATTATACAAAATAAAATCAAGTATTCATAAGTAGGGTGTAATAGGATATAGGCAGACAGATTTAATAATTCAGTTTTGCTGAGGCTTGAAAGGCATTTGTTGTAGCTGTTGTTCTCATTTGTAAAAAATTCATTGGATACAGCTCTTGAGAGAGAAGGCAGATAGAATTTTATTTATTTAGATTTGACGGAAAATAACCCAGACTTGTGGTGCTGGTTTAGCACTTTTTCTGTTTAAGAATAACTGACATGAATCCTTATCAGTTATATATTATAGAAAGTAAACGTGATTTGCTGTCATGAGGGGTTTTTTTAGACTAATTTAAGTGCACACATTCAATGGTTGATTTTTGGCAATGTATCTGTAATGGAGTGTGGAATTCAACCCTGCATTTACGCAGAAAAAACAATACCTTTTTAAGACTTGGGTGCCTGGTCTTTAATATGCTTGTAAAATATGCATATTCCTGTACATCTGCTATATACAACTGGATTATAGTTGTTCTCTCCAATGCATCTTCATCACAGTAAAACATTAAAATATGTGCTGTGATATATTTGAATTATACATAGAAGTTCACTTTAGTGCTTATTGGCAAGTCACTTTTTTAAGCTTGCTGATATTTGGCAAAAAATTTGCAAGCAGAAACCTGTTAACTTTAATGTTCTCTGAGATAAAGTTAAATACGGTTTTCAGAACTTCTGTGTTGATTGACTTCTTATATACTATTCTTTACAGTATACACTGATGTTTGTAACAAGTACCATGTGTGGGTTGACTGTTAAGGCTCTGTGGAAGGCATTTAAATGTACTTGTGAAATCTAAAAATTAAAATATTTTTTTAAATTTCACTTGTAAAATGCTGATTAAATAGGTATAGTTGAAGACAAGATCTGCTCTAAGTGATTGCTCAAAGCAAGAGCAGAAAAAGTGAAGGACAGAAGTGTGGAACTCCTTTTATAATGTGTAATTCACTTAGTCGTTTTTTAGTGCTAGTCAGATGAAGTTATTCCTTATTGTTTTTTGGGGTTTTTTTCCTGAATTGAGAATCTTCTCTCTTCTGTCTCATCTCATGACTTAGAACTGCTTTCGCAGACCCTTCCTCCAGGCCAGGAGCTGGGAAATGGAAATTAAGTTCTGGATGCAGGACAAGTGGAATAGTTTGGTTTATTATGGCAAGAAAACCATCTTAATTTCCCATGTTGCTATTTATCAAGAAATGTGACCAGTCCTGGAAAGCAAGTGCTCTAAGTATTAGCATATTTTCCAACCTTCTCTTTGTAAAAACAAAGCCAATAGACTTCATTATCAAGAAAGAAGCAGGGAGGAAGCTCTGTCTTTTCATCATGTCGCTATACCTAAACTTTTTCCTTGCCGTTTTCAGAGTCTGATTTGCAGGGAATTTCCATGAGTCGATGCATGCATTTTGAGGTATTTGCATTCAATTATCTGGTCTAGGATTATTCAAGAGTGTTATTGCCTAACAAAGAATATTAGGTCATACTTGTACAACTGGTAGGATATTCAGTGTCTGTCTGGGTTTTTTAGGGGCACTATTAGGCTGCTGAGAAAAGTTTAGTAGTAGACTACAAGACAATAGCCTTTGCCTAAAACATCTCTGAAAGAAAAATGCCTGTAATATGCAGGAATGTGTAATACACAGGAGATGCTACAAATAACACACAGTTTTGTTTCTGCAGCAAACTAAATCAGCTTCTCTAGGGTAGTTGAGATTTTCTTTCCACAAATAGTTCAAGTATTAAATCTCAATGTAGTTAAGATAACATGAACTATTTTTTTTTCATTACAGCTTTCCTTTAAAATCAAGTGATATAATTTTACGTAGAATAAATTATTTTCCTTTTGTGAAGTAATTGCTCTTAGTCTATCAATAGTGCTATTTTGGGTTGCTTGTGTTAAGTACACTTTCTATAGAAAGTACTTGTTAAACAGACTGAATATTAAGCTAATTGTTCTAAGGAGAAATTATCCCATTTTTTGCTTAACATATACAACAATATTTCCAAATCAAATAAAATAGAAATAATTTAATTAATACACAACAATTTTTCTTTCCTGGTGACCTGCTTAAAAAACTCTGGAAGCTAGAATACATTTAAGAAAATACGTCACATCCCAAGTAATAGCTTGTTTTCAGAAGCCTATTTTTAAAACTGTAATAAACGTTCAGGAGTATGTATATAAAAATAAAATTTAAGTGCTTGATCGTAGCACTAGTTTATGTACTTCACTATAATTTCAGGAATTTAAAGATACCCACAAGAAAAAATCATGCCTAAAATATGATAAGGAAGTTTGGTAGTATAAAAAAACCTAGATTTAGCTGTCTGATGATGATGCATTTTATTAATTAAGAGAAAGCTTGCAATATAATTGGGTTTGGATTGATTAAGAAACTTCCCTTTCTTCTTGGGGGGGAAATTTTTTTCTTCTTTTTCACTTTTTTTTAAGTTAAAGGTGGAAATATAACCAGCATTTACAAAGGACAACCTGTATTTAGTTTGAGAATTTTTGTTCAGGGCCCTTTTCTATAGGTTTCCTGGAGGCAGGTAGGTCACCATTCCCAGAAGCATTTGACCTGTACACATCCTTCAGATATGTTCTGACTGAAGCCTTAAGTCCAGCACACACTGAGTAAGTAGAATTCTTCTTGCTTATTCTGTATTAACAATATCTTTCTTTGACAAATCTAGGCCAGGCATATCATGGCCCTAAATTAGTGCCATCATAGATGAGCTTTTTTCTCTCTTAATTCAAAACACCATAAAATCTACAGAAATACACATTATTTTTTTCAATATTCTATTAACACACCGAACAGCTTTTTTAAAAGTTTTTTTAATCCATAATATCTCAAATAAACATAACTAAGAAGTCTGTTAATAATTAGCAGTGTATCCTTATAATGTGACATTATATAGTTATTTCAAGTTCTTAAAAGTATTTTCATCCTTTGTATTCAAGTACTGTTATTCCATGGAAAAGCAACCTTACAGCAAATACTGGGCAGAACTCAAGTAATTGAGCTCTTGCTAAATCACCAAAACAGAATTATAGTCCCAGGACTTTCCTAAGCATTTAAGTTTCACAGTTTCAACTGAAATGGTTTCAAAAATCAGTTTAGTTGCACTTGGGCAGCATCTTGTATGGACTTGCGCTAAATTGATTTCTGTCTGTCTTCAACTGACTAGGCTAAATGAATATTCCATACTTGTAAATTATATGTGCTCATGAAGTTTACACTTTCGATAAATGATAAAGCTGTTTAGGCCCAGTGTAATTTCCTTAAATCAACCCTTAAATTCTAATTCAGATAATTCTAAAATTTTCACTAGAATGATGGAAATAAGTCCTATGTTCACAATGTTCAACTTTGTCCACTGGTTTTGAATGACTGTGGAGTTATGAGAAATAAGCATCTGAGTGCCCTCACTGTATAACATAAAAGGTTTAATTTTACGCATTCTCCTTTATATGTAGCCTTATGAAAATTTCTCATGTTCGGTGTGGAATTTTTTTTCTTTTTCTTTCTTTTTTGATTTTTCTTTTTGTAAACAGCAGCACTTTGCTTGGTACATACTTAAAACACTTAATGATGTTTCCTTAAAGTAGCACAGAACTTAAAAAAAATCATTTTTTGTGTGTTGTAAAATAATTGTCAGGTTCAAGAATTATCACTGAATTTCGAAAAAACAGCAACCCTTGACATATACAGATGGTTTGCGGTTTTTTTTTTGTCTGGCAGGTCATATTCAGGTTAGAAATGTAAGATATTTTTAACACTGACCTAAAGCATTCTGCTAAAGTATTTAACACAATTTTTTACAACTTCTTTTGTGGGTTTTTTTTTGTTTTAATTTTGTGAGGTGTGGAGGAGGGTACAATGCTTCCAAGCATTTTTAAATGGAGCAATTAAAATAGCTATTTTTTTTAAAGACTTTGATTTTTAGAAGTTTTGTGTACTGCTGAGTCAAATACCTCTCAAAGGAAAAGTACATGTGACTTCCACATGATACAATGGGGAATATTTAGTTTCACAAAAATCCAAGGATTTTGGTAGGGGTGAAGAGTTGTTTTTATGCTTTCTAATTACATGTCTAATCTTCCATGTTTATAGCTTAGTTAAGCCAGGTTTAAAATCAGTACCTAAGAGAATAGTTAAAATTCCTTAGTCAAATCTACTGCAGTATTTGAGGTAGAGAATAGGATTGTATTGTTTTGGTTTTGCTTTTGTGATCACTAGTGAAAGCTGACTTCGCAGAAAGCAGTCCCTTTTTCTGGATAAAAGGGAAACAGGCTATGAGATAAGTTATTGATGAAATTAACAGCTGAAGTGAAAAGGAAATGCAGCTGGCCAATACATGTTAGAGTGTGAGCTCTATTAAATGAATATATGTGCAGTCAACCATTCACAGGAACCACACTGGTCTTGAACTGCATTGATCTATAGTATCATTCTAAATGAAATTGATGGAAGAGAGCAGCCATTGACAGGAAGAGTAAAGAGAACCATGAAATGTCTTGTACAGGAAAAGTGTGATAGAGAGTAGGTTCATCTATGCCATGGACAGAAAGTGCAGTGATACCATGGTATTTCTAGGTATTCCTAGGTAATTCACACTTCGTTATAATGCTGTGAATATCACTGGACTCTTCAAAAAGTGCTTTATAGTATTTTATTTTTGGAAGAAAATCCATAAAGAAGTCTGTAAAGAATTTAAAACTAGCTTTTCAAGAACTTCAGACACACCTTGTAGCTTGAATCTCTGACCTTCGGGTGAAATTTAGCTGTGATAATGTTTTCTGAGAGCTGTCTATATTAACATTTAAAGACTTGTTTACTTACGATCCACATAATATAACTGTCGAATGAAAGCTTGTAAGATTCTTTCAAGTCTGTCATGCAAAAACACTATCTTCTAGTCAAAAATGCTTTCAAGTGGCTTCTCTCTCAAGCGTGTCCTTTCAGACCGTTACTCATTGAACTGCTTAATTTGCAGGCCTTGCTGGATAATACATTGGGTTCTGTTAGATTTTACTTACATCAGGGTCCATGTGTCCTATAGAATAATATCTTTCTTAATTTTATGTTCACTCATAGGTACCCTGTCTTGACATATTGCCTTGACACATTCTAGCAGACTGTCTTCTTGTCTGTAATAAGACTCAAACCTGGATAAAATCTGGACATGGAAAGTGTTTCTGTCCATTTGATTGCTACTACATCACTTCTAGGGCTGAAACTGCTTTGTTAGTTTTTATTGGATTGGTTGAAATGCAGAAGGAATTATGAATGTATATATGCATGTATGTCTATTGGTTAAAATTTACAAATAACTTGAAAAATGTATTCTTTGCACACTCGTAGCATCCAGTAACAATAATGCATACAGTTGTTAGGCTGTAGTATAATAGAAATTGTAATTACTACTTTATACATATTTAGGGCTTCTGTAGTGTAGCAATTGTGAAGAGTATTTCTAAAATTTTGCCTTTTTAAAAGGCTTCAAGCTTGGTGGAATTTTGTATCTTTTAATTGATTTGTAATGTTTGTGTGTGCTCTTTTTTGAATCTTACATAAGTAACGTATGCAATACTCCAGACTTTATGATACCCATCAAACTATTTATTGGAGTGAGGGTAGACTCCACAGTGGTCTCAGTTTTCTGTTTCTTGAATACTGGTCTGTCTGTGCAGCCCCCTGATTCTCTTCAGTGTGTATCAGTGTATCTTGAGCTTTCCTCATATTTTAAGTACTTTGCATGTGTTGACAGGTTTCTGTAGTCTTGGATCCCTGATAGTTGTAGATGATTCAAAATTGCTTCTTCTAAATGGAGTACATTGGGACCCACATTGTTTTGAATGCTAACCATGTTAAGGATTTATTTAAATTTTTTTTCAGAGAAGCCAGGAGACAATAAGCAATGGAAGTTTGTGATGTCATACCAGCAAGGAGAAAAAAAATCACAGGCATCAGTTAATTATTCTGTTGTGTTAGAATTGTACAAGTAATAGAATTCTATAAAGAAATAAAACTAAACCTTTTTCAATTTCAATTGCAGTTATATCTCTTGCTGATAGCATTTGAAAATGATGAAGAAATCTGTAAAATAGAATTTACCTCCAATCATAAAGAGACATATTGTTAGTTTTGTTACCCAGAAGATGGTGTGATATCTAGAGCATTCCTGGAAGAAAGCACGCAGACACTCCAAAATATAAATCCTTTTATATGTAGCACATTTATTTTAAAATGGTTGTAAACTGTGTTATTTTCACTATTCTAAATGTTTTAACCTGAACTGAATTTTTGAAATTAAAATAATAGTTCAATGTCTCTTTGTAACTTCAAGGTTCATGTTTCATTCGAACTGACCAGCTGGATGGAGAAACAGACTGGAAACTGAAGGTTGCTGTCAGTTGCACACAAAGATTGCCAGCTTTGGGGGTAAGCATTTTATCTGTTTGCTTTTAAGGTATCTTCTATGTGTCCTTATATATCTAACGATATCTAAAAGATTGTTACAGTTACTGTAAGTAGTGGAAAATACCTGTTACTAGAGGTGTAGTTTTTGCGATAAATTAGACACATATATTCCACTGGGCGCTAAACCAGAACTTGGTTATGCATATATTCTTGGCTTTTCATTGAAAAGAAACTTGAGTCAGAATTGTTTTTTTATCTTTCACCTTAATTCATCTTAAGGACCATTAATGGATCTCCAGTGAGATCCACACTCTGCAGAAGCAAATCACAATTACAGAGTTTTCAACCAAGTGTTAGACTGCAAGTGCAAGTCATCCTTCCTCAGAAACCATTACTTTAATCACTAACTTGTGAACCTGGGAGACAGTAGTCTGCTCCTGGAAAGTAAAATGCTTTTTGTTATCAACATGCTTTCTGGTCTGACTAGGTGCAATGTGCAAGCTCTTGCAAGGAGGGCTCTTTAAGAGTGGCCTTAGTGTGTGTAATTTTTGTGTGCATAAACGTATCATGTCACAGGTAAAACCATAAAATCATGAAAAAGGACACAGTTGTGTGTGCATAGATATATACACATTCAAAATAGACATATACCTACAGAAGCATGTCTAAAATTGTATAAATGTCTCCTAACAAGAAGCTGAATTGTGCCCTTGTATTGGGGAAGCTTGCTGTTACACAGGTGAGTTGGCTTGGTATTAAGAGATTTCCTCTCAAAACATACTCAAGTAACTAGTTTGTGGCGATTTGCCTCTACACAATTTATGGTGTTTTGACACTAAATCTTCCAGGTGTTTTATTAAAGGCAAATATACCTTAAGAGGACTGTTTATATGCCGTCTCTATAGAAAAAGTATTAGATTATCTGCCAGATCTTAGCAGGACTTCTGCAGTTACACTTCCAGAGTTAGAGTTGCTGCCATATTCAAATTAGCAAAAAAGGATAATTTTTTTCCTGTGTTCATATTCTCTGGCTACTGGCTTCACATGTGACATGAGAAGGAGAAAGTAGCTGTTTGAATTTAGAGGATTGGGAACAAGGTATGGAACCAAAAGTTGATCATGCCATATAGAGATGCCAAGTCAGGCTTCAAGTCATGAGTTCTGGTGCATGAACAGACTTTAACAAGTATTCTGTAACCTGCAGTTGAATTTAGTATTTGTATAATGCCTCTCATGTACATTTGTAGCATTTAATTATAGGCCTGTCTTGTTTGCTCATTAAAAGAAAATTGTATCCAAATTTGGGACAGATGCATACATTCTATTAAAATTCAGTCAACTTTCTATTTTGCTTTGATTTTTTTTTTTTTTTAATTAAGTAGTGCTTTTCAAATAGTTACAACCATGTACAACTTAGCTATTATGTCTTATTTATCTTTTTGTTTTGGAAACATCACTGACTGCAGTTGCAAATACAACTCTCTGGGCAAAGCACTGCCTCTGAGTTTTGTTTGCTGGTTGTAATTTTGATGTTCTGAGCTTAGAAATTTTGGTGTACTGAGGCTAATGAAACCTGGACTAAGTTATGATGAGTAGGTTTATCTACACTATCCTTTGGAAAAGAAAACAAAAAAACTTCTGCATTAACATTTTTTTGCCTAAAAAATCAAAATCCATATCTGAAGTTTTTCCCTTCTTATTAGGAAGAAATAGAACTTGTGGAATGTGGAATTTTTGTACTGTGACTTTTATATTATGTTCTTTGTTCAAAAAAGAAACCAGTTATCAATAGACTTGACAAATAAAGCATTAAGCATCTATGGACATAATACAAAATTATGGTTAAGTTTGTGCATTATGATTTGGACAACTAATTGATTGTACATTTTTAGGCTGGTATATGAATCAGAGGTGTTTGAAGGTGGGGTGTCTGCATTTGACTGGTGGGACATGCAGCCTCATCTTCCTGCAGAAGTGAAGGTTTGCTTCAGGTGGTGTTTGTTTGGGGCATGTAGGGGAGGGAAGGCAAGATGTCACCAAGAAACTATTAACACATCTCGGAAACAGTATGCAGAAGTTAGCTGGACAGTAGAGTAACCATTTCTTCCTTAGTTGTTTCCTCTTCTGGCTATTAACCTTTCTCTAAGTGATCTGTGCTTCTTGCAAGATCTTTATACTCTCCCTCTTGAGCTGTAGGTGACAACTTGAGTTGCATCATCAGGTGTGATTAATCAGGAGCTGCTTATATTTAACACACCTTTCCTGGCTACCAGCAGGATATGGAAGTCACCAAACAGTTGAAGTGCCTCTGCCCTTTCTCACACCGTGCAGTTATTGGTGCTTACCCACACTAGACAAGACTTTGTCTGCATTAAGCTGACATTTCTTCTTGGAGTAACTGACAGTGGGTGTGATACTTCCTGCCAACTAAACTAAACTACTTCTAAATTTTCATACTGTGTAGTTTAGTCAAACCACTGACACTTGGTGGTTTTCTACTGAGATCATTTTAAATGGCTTCTTCCTAGCAAGACTTAGACTGTTTGCAGTCCTCATGTCATATATCTGCTTTGCTCCTAAACCCCATCTGTCTGTGACTTGCTTTGTTGAGGTGGTATGCACCCAAATGTAAATGATTTTTAAGGGGTCACCATATCCTTCACAGTAAATAATGCTCAGCACCCATTGCAGAACACTGTGGAAAGCACATTGATAACTCTTAAATTTCTGCAAAGGCACTTTTACCTTTACGCAAATGACAGTAATATGCAGGAGTGTCAGTCATCTAAAGAAAGTCCGTGGAATAGACAACTTCAGAGATTAGTATGAAGATTTAAGCAATCTATGAATATCAAACTAACAAAAATATCATTATGAAATTATTGTAAGTCTGATTTTTGTGCTTTTTAATAGTCATAAACTATATTTGTATGCAGGCCCTACAGATAGTCTTTTAGCAAAAAATGTTTTAATGCAGTGTTCAGAATTATTTCTTTGTAGTTACAGTAAAAAGAGTGGTTTTGGAAAAAAGAGCAAAAATAGGCTTCATGCTTTAAACATGTAGGGATAGTGTTTGAAAATTTACACCCAACTTATCTAAAAAAGGAGTTGCTTTAAATATGTAGTGTTGAGGTTTTGTCAGCAAACTATATTCAAACTGTCTTGTAACCACAGTGGAAAAAGTTGTAAACAACTTGGTTAAAAGTAAGGATCTTTTGGGAAATGCATTTCTTCTTGGTTGCTGAAAATCACTGTTAATAAAACTGAAAAATCAGGCAAGTTGCCTGGAAGATATTAAGTGGAAGATGTCCGTTGCTTTGTAAAACATCCCTGTGCTTTGTTTCTGTGTTGAAAAACAGCAAATTTAGAACGATTAATTTGCCAACCTGTGTAGTGTGTAATAAGGACATAGGCTTTTTGATAGGCTTCAGGTTACTTTTGCGGAAACTTCGGCTTGGCAACAGTGTGGCACAGGGCTGAGAGCTTTGTGCTGCGGTCTGGGGTCAGCGTTGGGTTCCTTTCCTCTAAGAAATGCCAGGCGGATCGGGCAGCGGCCCTTCCTGCTGCTGTGTCAGCACGAGTGCCTGGTATCTACTCTGGAACAGCCGGCGCGGTGGCCATAAGGCACTTGAGGCACCCGCCCACTCCTCCGGCCACGGCCGCTTTAAACCCAGCCCCGAGGGCCGCGGGGCCCTGACCGCCGCCTGCCGTCCGCCGCTGCGGCCGCGCCCAGACGCGACCGCGAGGCGGGCCGGCTGGAGGGGGGTCTCTGCCGGAGTTTGGAATGGCTCAGCAATGGGCCCGGTCCCCGACCTTAAATGCCGATGGATGTATGATGAGCCAGCAGCCGGCTGCTTCCTCCAGGGAGAACCCGTGCCAACCTTGGCAGCGGGGCGCAGTACCTGGGGCTCTGCCCTCGCTGCTCCTGGGCTGCTGGTTCGGGGTGTTGCCGGATGGATCACACCATTCCAGTCAGCCTCTGCCCGCAGTGTGTGGTAACACAGACCTTTCCCGCGGGAACTTTTCTCTTCTTCCTTCTATGTTTTGTAAATAGAGATAAAAGCTTGGATGTTACTGAAAACTGTCTCTGGAAAGATGGACATTCTACCTGGCCTGTCGGCCTAGGGAGAGGCTATGAATTGACCCAATCCGGACGACTTTTGAAAGTCTATATAAGTTTTAGAATTAAATAATAAATTCAGATTTCTGCCTCACCCGAACTCGTCTGGTTCTTTCTCTCTGCCAGTGGTTCAACAGCAACAGCAGTGGTAGTTGGGCATCACAGGAGCGTTTTGCCCGGCCTCCAGGGACTCCACACATAAAGCAATGCCTGACATGGTGGCTTCTCCACAGTGGCTTCTCCACATGCTTGTGAAACGTTTTCAAAGCTGAGGCTTACAGTTCATATTTACATATTGAAATATATTTTTAATAATTAAAAAATACAATTTATGCAAGTTGAGCATAAAATGGACTATGAACAATTAGCTCTTGTGTTTGACAGAATATACTCTCCATAATTGTCAGCGTTTTGATTTCTTTAGTTATCAGATGTAAAAACGTAGTCATTAAGGTTGGAAGAGACCTCTGAGACCATCAAATCCAACTGTTAACCCAGTCCCACCCTGTTCACCATTAAACCGTGTCCCCAGGTGCCACATCCACATGCCTTTTGAACACTTCCCGGGATGGTGATTCCACCACCTCCCTGGGCAGCTTGTTCCAATGCCAGACCACCCTTTCAGTGAAGAAATTTTTCCTGAGATCTAATCAAAGCATCCCCTGGAGCAACTCGGGACCATTTCCTCTGCTCCTGTCACTTGTTACCTGGGAGACGAGACTGACCCGCACCTCGCTACAACCTCCTTTCAGGTAGGAGAGTGAGTATCTTATGTTGGCATTAGCTGTCAGTGGTGTCAACAGAGCAGCCCTGTAATTCTACCCACTGTGACACCCAGAACAAACAAGCCTGCAGGCCTTCAGAGCTTTTCTTAAAGAACAGATGACACCACCAAGACAATCGGTACTGATTTTGTTGTCTTTCTAAAGCACTTAATGTGATCAGAAAATTAAAATTTCAGCAAGTCATTTAATAATGGCTGAGTAGCAAATATGGTAACATCTAGATTAGGTTTCTTACAGTTTCATAGTTGTAGGTGGGACAACTCTGGTCATACATGAATTCTGAGGCATTCTTGTCTAGATCAACTATATTTATTAACAGCAGTGAGGTCACTGTAATTTTCCATAAATGGTGACTTGCTGATTTCTATCAGAAGATCCATACAGCAGTAAACAATACCATTTACATTTAATTAGTTTTATTGAACCAAAGGCAATTTTATTTGCAATGAACTACATGTTATGATTAAGAATGTATTTTAAAGATGTTTAAGTAAGGTGAACAAATGTTGCCCTTGACCTAATAGAAGAGGAGGTCATTCTGTGTTATTGATAACTTTGTGGTGATTTTTAAATTGTGAAATGCAAAAAAGAACATTTTCATTATTGTACCATCATAAAGTCATTTTCTGACTTTCAGTGTAGAGGGATGAAATGCATTCTTCTGAATTACAATTTTCAAGTATGAGATAATGTATATAAATTTTTTTAAGAAAAAAACTCATCTAGTACTGTTGTATAAGAATAATTATTTTTACTGGAGATTCAAGTCTTTCATGTAGTCTCTTTAATCTAGAACCTTATAATGTCCACCTAAACATTTTTTTTGTCTTGAGTAAGAAAATAACTGAGGTCATTTGCCCTTATTGCATTCTAAAAGCAATGTAATTTTAGATGTAGAATACTGTTTCCATTGAAGGTATCCATGGTACTATTTGGCTTCAGTGAATCAACTGAGTTTCTCAAAGTTTAAGTCCCTCATTAGGTAAAGCATTATTAAAAAGTAGTTGTCTTTTTAAAAAGCAATATAATCAAATCCTCTGTTTATGATCTTTTCCCTTCCCCTGCTTTTGTATAGGGGAAACAATGACATAACCTAACAAAGTAAATTTTTCTTGCCTAGTGAGCAGAAGTTATATTTACATGTACTGTTACTTACAAATCTTGATGTCTCCTTACTAAAGTCACCCTCACAACTTCTTTCAAGATATTGAGATGAGAAATGCACAGCTTCCATACTGGAAAAGCAGCACTTGGTGAAGAAACATCTTTGTATTTTTACAGTGACGTTTGCTGTTTGTTGAATACAGTACATTGGTAATTCATCTACTGTAACTGTATCATTTTTCTGGTCTTTCTTTCTTGACCTCATATTATAAAACTTCAGCTGTTGTTTATAATTGGCTGAAGAGTGATGTCCGTTTAGAGTACAGAGCACTTGGTTACAGAAAACAAAAATCTTTAACTCTTTTCTTTACCCAAATAAAAAAATACTTCAGAAATCTACTGAGCACTAGTAATATGCTTTTATATCTTTTTGCTGCTCATGAGTGAAATGCTAATGAGCTACCACCCTACATTTCTCTCAGAGCATAGATTGTTGTTATGTTTTTTAGTTTTAGGGGAAAAACCCCATGCACTTCTAGAACACTATGCCAGTTCAAGTTTGTGGCATTTCAGAGTAATGCCAAAAATCTATAGGGAATGTACAGAGCTCAGTTTTTCACAAAGATAAGTACGCTTATTTTAGAGTTGAAATTCAAAAAGGAAAAAAAGGAAAACATGAGAGTTTAGGCGTTAAATCAGAAATACAAAAGGGGAAGTAAAACCTAAAAAGACATCAAAGGAGTATGGTAAATAGAAATTTTTACATTTGAAATGTAACAAAGGAGAACATCACTGTAGAAAAAAAACCAGATTAGAAAGCAGGAAAATACATTACTGTACAAATGTCAATACAATTTAAAAAGGTGGATATTTCTACTCTCTTTTATTTTAATGTTGCTTCCCACTAAGGCGTTCTTTGCAAAGAGAGAAGTTGATCCATTTCACTTGCAGTTTTTATTGTGTATATGAGTCTGTGTGTGGTATTAGTTTTCTTCTCTGCTATCCACTACTGAGAGACTCTTTATTTTTCATTACATAATAAAGCACATAATAGCTTGGATTAGCTAAATTGTAGGTGATAATAGATTGAAAAGAAGTGAATGATGAAGATACAGGACACCACATGTGTATTAGTTTCATATGAATTATTTCTCGTGAACCTGTTGAAAGTAGGCTGGAAGAACAAGGATGCAATGAATGAACTTCGTGTGAAAGCCTGCAATAAATGGTTAGCAGTTTAAGATAAAGATCATTTGTGAGAGTTAACATTCAGATTTGTTTCATCTTTTACAAAGCATATGAAATATAAAATGTGTGTTTCTTCCAAGCTGTGAAATTAGAGGTTTCTTGTTTGCAGAAAATTCATTATATAGAGCTACACATTTTCAAACTAAAGTCAAATATATTTGATAAATGTACATTAGATTTTAAGAAAACATTCATTTTGATAAGGAAAAGTGAAAAAATAATGATATTCATCAATCTAGCCATTTTATCGGAGAAACTAAAGGATATAAGTATGTTGGGTTTTGAGACATTAACACGGGTAGACAATTGCACCTTTAGTTAATTTTTGTACTGTTCAAATGGTGAAATACTGAAATGTAGCTATTTCTTCTTACATTCGAAATTATGGGGAAAAAAATAATGGCATACTCTTAAAAGTAGCATTTGAGCCAGGGTGTGGTTATACGTCCATAAAAGAGGCTGTGAAATTAATTGTGCTTTTGAAGGCAGCACATTCTAGCTAGCATGAACAGGGTATTGTATCCTTGTAATTTGCTCCCCAGAGATGGTGTCTGATGATGTCTAGTAATAAAGAATGGAGATAACCCAAATAATTAGGTGCTACATACAGTGGGAAGGTATACAACCTTGCATTTTATCAGAGGTTAGAATTCCTAGACGGACTGGGACTTGCTATCAAGCAGATATTCCAGAGTAGAAACTGGATTGTTGTGGATCCATGCATGAATGGTCAACTGCTGTTGAAATATCTTACCTGCTGTTGGTCCTGACCATCTAAAAAGTACCAGAAAGTTTGCTTTTGTGATGAAAAGAAAGTCCTTTGTATCAGGTTTTTAGTCTATGGTATTCTTTCTGTGGAAAGTGCATGTTTTAGAACAATCATCTGATGAAATAATTGTTTCAGAATTTTAAGGTGAACCTCCCTGGGCCTCTAGTGACAACTCTTAAGATCTAACAATCATCAGATATTTTTTTTTCTCTCTTCTCTTATTTATACCATACTGCCATCTATTTATAGAACCTGCAACTGTAGTATCTTAAGAGTTTCCTATTTTTTTTTAGTTTTAGGGTAGGAATGTTCATGGACTGTTCACTGTCATGAGTAGTGGCACCACATATATTAGACCAAATTTTGTCAGACTAGTTTTGATGTATCCCTGACTTTCAACGTTTGAATAATCCTGTTTATGTAGCCAGGCTTTCCTGAAGCTAATGGAGTTTTCTCATGGGTTTTTCACAGAGGTGCTAGAGCATTCAAGAGAACTTCAATCAATTTCATTGTTTCCTCTTGTATTCAGTTGGCTTTGTCCTTGCTGGAAAAGTATTTTGTTTCCAGTTTCATTTAAAAAAAAACCCCCAAACCAACAACAACAACACAATCCAACAAAAAAAAAATTTTAAAAACCCACTTTATTTTTAAAAGAACAAA
>WBMZ01006665.1:0-37500 GCA_013400975.1 Atrichornis clamosus
GGAATTACAGGGGTGCAGAGACCTCCTTTGCAGACTTTGGAGCAGGGGGATGCCTAAACGACTGCAGCCTGTGGAGGAGTGACCCATGCTGCAGCAGTTTGAGGGCTGCTGTTGCCCGTGGGATGGACTCATATTGAGGAAGTTAGCAGAAGGCTGCTTGTGAGATGCACCTTTCGGAGGGAAGTGGTTCCTGAAAAACTGCCTTGTCTTCCAGAGGGGACCGCACCATCCAGCAGGGGAAGGCTCCAATCCTTGAAAATATGAAGATCTGGCCTAACCTTAAAAAACCCCCTAATTCTCTGTCTCCCTGTGCTCTTTGGGTAGGAGGGAAGCAGGGAGGGGGAAGTGAGGTAGAGGAAGAAGGTGGGTTTTTTTCCACAGCGCATATTGCTTCTCAATTTTTCTTCTTTTTCTGTTAGTATAATAAATGTAGTTTTATATCTTCAAGTGGTTTGCTTGTTTTGTCAGTGGTTTTCTGTCACATTCTTAACCACAAACCTCATGGAAGCTTTGAATTTTTTTTCCTCCTCTCTGTCCAGCTGTGAGAGTGGGGGGAGTCAGTGAGCCTGGGTAGTTCCTGGCCTCTGGACAGGCTCAAACCAAAACACTCCTGATGTTCCTTTTGGGTCAGCTGTCACTCAGGATGTCAATGTGCCTTTCTTGGCTTAAATTGGCTTCAGTGTTCATTTCTTCATTGCAGAAGTTCATTTTGTTTAAACAGCTATGAAGTATCCATTTCTGCAATTGACTTCCTTGCATAATTCCTGTTCCAAGCATTGCAAAGTCTGCAGATGAATTAATGGCAGTGCCGATTTCTAGCTCTAGCAGATCAGAAACTATTAATTGCTAAAAATAAGAGTTTCTACTCAGTTGTTCCTGAAATTATAAAAGGGAACTTTCTAGGTGGCACTGTGTGCAAGCATGTGTGTACTTGTAAAGGAGTGACTGCTGAGAGAGCGATCCGACTGTGCAGTATTGCTACCTACCTACCCACTATTTTTCACTCAGCGGATTTCCCACACTGCAAAGTTTATAAATGAAATATAAATTAAGACAATTAAAGGGTATCCAAGATTCTGAAATGTCTAGTACTAACAGAAATTTTAAGGACATTTTCTCCCTCTTACGTTAATACACAGCATAGGTAGATAATTGCTTCTACATAAGTTTGCTGAAATTCAGCTTTCCACTAATTAAAGTCCTCCTTGCCTTCCTACCCAAAGCATGATGTGAAGCTGCACAAAATCATTGGTTTAAAATACGGAAAAATTCCTGTCCTGTCAAACTGACAGTCTGGATGATGGTCACTACTCATTAGGAAAATCTTTTCAATCCCTTGGCTCTCACACTGCTGGTAGGGCCTGTCCCAGGAAAAAGGCTCTAGCAAGAAGTAGGCTGCAAGTCCTTCCTTCTTCCTTCTTCCAACCTGATGTTTATTAGTTCTGCTTCTTGACTTCTGCTAAAGGAGGCATTTTAACTCTCTGTTAAACACAAAATAAGCAGTCAGGCTTCTCTGTCCTGGCCTACTTACAACTCAAACAGGATTCATTATTAAAATTTACACAATGTTTGATGTCAAACCCTGGGACACACAGGTGGTTCAGACCTATCCAAACTCTGTGATTTTTATGTGCCAGTTTGTGCCTGACTGAAAGTAACACATTCACACATTTGTTTCAGAGACAATGAATGTATAATCATTGACTGTATGGACACAAAATCATGCTTTCTTTGACATACTCTCTTCAGAGTGGAATGATGAAAAAAAGGATGAATGAAGCTAGCATGGGATAGAAACATGGAGCTCACTCTTCCTGGGGAATTACTGAGGTCAGCCTGGAAGGATGGGGAAAATAGAATTTTCACTTTTCTTCATGCTTTGTACTGAAGAAGATCTCAATCTACAGCAAAATTGGTTCAGAAGTTCAGAAAAAAATACAAAAGGGAAAAAATGATCAGTGTTGATTTTAATGCTTTTTCTTTCTTTACTCTTATACTTTTCTTTCCATAATCTACAGAGTTGTGTTAAGCTCTCTGAAATGATTCAGATGCAGATAGCTATCTCTAGGTCCTACAATATGTGAAGCCTCTGAGGAGCTTTACTTAAAGTGCTTGCAGAAGAAAGGGTTATTTTTATTATGACTACGTGTATTTTTCATTATCATCATTTTACCTAGATGGCATTGATTGAACAGGACAGGTTCTTTGTTGAGGAAGTCCACAGTATCTTTATTCTGTAAAATATATACATGTTTAATTACACAGATGCATTAATATAATCAGATACGTACCCTTTCTTCTTAAGACAGATTAAATGCATTTTCTGTTCAAAACCTTTGAAGCCAGATTTAGACCATTATTTTTTTCACTTAACCTTTTGATCAGTCCTTTTGTATAATAGTAGAGGGTTTTCTTGCAAAGCTTATTTGAACTTATTTTTCATTTACAACATACATTATTCAAGTAATGTAAAAGATTACCTGAACTGAACCAACTTCCTTGAGATGGAAGCGATGAAATGCAGATGCTTACAGTGTGTTCTATGTAAAAAATGAGAGCAGACAATAGACCTGAATATTATGTAAAGAACACTGCACTACATTTGTAAAACACTGATGTCAGAACCATACTTCTAAAACATATGCAAGCTCAAGCAAGGAAAGTCTAGGGCATTCCTACAGGTTGCATTGTACTTTAGGCTCACTTCTGGAAGAATGATATCTCTCCATTGGTGGTCCAGTCTTCCTTCCTTTGAGATCCATGTAAATGCCCGCATTGACATCAATGCAAATGCTCCTATTGACTTTGCAAAGGGCAGCATCTGACTTGCTCTTCGTTTGCCATTGCAGACAGGAGTGTTACAACCGGGTGTTCATACAGTGACACACAGCTACCTGCTGATGCCTGAGAGGGATCAAGTTAGCTCAGTGGTTTTTGGATTAATTCAACATCTTTACAGGTCTCTTTCCACAGATAGACAAATTCCAATGCATACCAGACAGTTTACCAGATTACTGCAAGAAAATGATTTGTTTAGACAAGAGTGGCTTCAAGGGCAGACTTTCTCATGTGGGCTGTTTTTTCAGAAACTGTTCTTTCTCAGGACTTGTGCACAGCTATTTTCCACTTTAACACGCCAGGATGTTGCTTCACCTTAGGACCTGAGTTGTGAGACCTGTTCCAGTAACCATAGAAGGCCTGAGATTAGGCTCCATGAATCTTGGCTAGGGTGAGGAAGAGCCATTGTGTCTGTGGACATGAAGCCTGTGAACCTTTGTGTGTGAACATTTCAAGCATGGATTAACCTGGTTGGAGCGCACCAGCTCTCCACACAGCTCTTCTGACAGTAGGAATATTGTGATAGAAGAGAAACATACCCTTTTTGTTGTTCATAACATCCATTTATAAATGTGACACAAGGACCAGTGTCAAAACTTTTAAGAATCCAGTGTGTGCTGTTTCTCTGCTTCCCCACATCCATGAGGACCGTGGTCATCACAACAAGTATTTAATATACCTTTAAAAAGGAGTTAGGTCTCATGAAAGGTCAGACACAAGCTTTAGTGGTACTCTCTCAAAAATGTTTTTCCCCTCATCAGCTTGTCTTTTATTCTATTTGGCAAACATAATTTTTATCACCCACATTTTAAAATGAATTAATATTAATATCATTATTTTCAACCAGGACTCAATTTTACTGTACATAGTTCCATAAGTCAAAATAATTTTGTCAGTGCATTAATATTAACAGATATCATGCAGGCATCTCTGGAAGAGTGTTTGCTGGTCATCTGCTTTGAAAAAGCTGGGATAAAATTGTTAAATAGAGTTTAATATGACCTACAAAAACCTGCTGTTTGTCTCCATAAAATGTGGGTTTTTTTGCAAAATGTGTTTGCGTCTGTGACTAATGGGAATCACTGAGAAAACACCTACATTTTAACTATTTTAACCCTAGTAGAGGACGTTAGCGAGATTAAGAATTGCAAAAATACTATGGAATACTCCTACTATTTTCTCAGCCAGGTTTCTAATGATGAAATTGGACAGAGTATGACTTTATGGTGGCTTATTTCTGTTTAAAATTAGTTCTGATTGTCAAATTCCTGGCCTAAAAAGTATTGAGATATCCGTTATTAACCTAAGTCTGTAGAAGTGGGGATGCCTCTGAAAATGAGAAAAGCTGAAAGAATGCTATGAAGGAAGTAGAAGTAGAGGACCTCTTGATATTTATTTCCAGCACAGAACTTAGTCAGGAAACCTGGATTAGCTCAATTCCTTATACTCCTTTCCTTAGGTATACTTTGCTTAGAAAAATAGACTACTGGCAGAGACTTCGCTTTGGCCCCAGATGGACTTCTTGCACTCTTATAAAACTACCAAGATCATGTCTTCCAATATTTGAAATTCAGAAACCTGTAAGTTTGACAGATTTTTTTGATTCTGTTTCTCCTTGAAGCCTGGGGAGAATCCCTTGCCCTGACTCCACAGAACACAGGACCTTACTCCCTCCAAGCACTGAAAGGAGACCCAGGAGGGCCCCTGAAGCTTTCCTGGTCTGTTGCAGTGTGTATTATACACCTGATGATCCCAGCCAGTGTTAGGGTTTGAGCCAGGTCAACACAAAATGGGCTTCAGTCAAATTTAAAGTATCTACATTTGAGATATTACCCTGAGATTTCTGTAAAGGACAGGACCTGAGAGAATGGCCTGAAGTGTTGTCATGGGAGATTTAGTTTGGGTATTAGAAAATGTTCTTCACCCAGAGGGCACTGGAACAGGCTTCCCAGGAAAGCCTGGCAGAGTTCAAGAAGCCTTTGGACAATGCTCTCAGGCACATGGTGGGGCTCTTAGGAGGTGGTGCTGTGAGGGACCAGAGTTCGACTCGATGATCCTTTTGGGTCCCTTCCAACTCGGCTTATTCTGTGATTCTGTGATTTTGTGATTCTGTGATTCTGTGTGACAGGGAGAGTCACTTTTAAAACATGATTCATCTGACCTATTTTAGTTATCTAAAATGGGCTGAGATGGCTATTCCAAGCCTCTATATTGCTTACTAAAACTGGTCAGAAAAACTACAGGTAAATCACCTCCAGAATAGAAGAGGCATCTGTACAAAATGGGCATGCCTTGCTAGCTTCAATGCACTTTTTCCACACAGTCAGAAGTGGTCTGGGACCACATTGGTTGCACAATGGTAACCCACTGGTTTGAGCAGTGGGAAAAGAAGAGCTATATATTGGAAAGCCCTGCAGCTGAGTGAGCTGTTCTTTACATTATCAGACTCTACACTTCAGTAAGGAGAAAAACAGGAAGATCAAAATGATTGTAGACAACTTTGAAAAACAGTAGTTTAGTGGATAAAAAACAGGAAAGCACTTTTATGTTAAGTCAAGTTTGGGGATGTATGCAGAGAAGCCGCCAGACAGAGACCAAACTACAGGTCTGATGGGACAGTGCAGCACTTCAGCATCTGTTACTGTAGTCAGATAAAGACTGAAAAATAAAATGGTTAGCAATAGAGGAAAGTTATATTCCTGGGGGTAGAAACAGTAGAAGGAAAATATGACAAATACTGTTGAGCCAATCTTTTTTTGGTGAAGACAGCAGTTGCCACACACACGTACTGCACGCATTTGGCAACAGATAAGCCAGATTCATCTAGCAGCTGCCAAATATCACTCTAACTGGAGCTACAAAAAGTACTGAAAGATTAGCTTCAGGCATTGCTGCACATGTGAGGTAAGTTTTGTATGAAAACCCGGAGGGGCAATTATTTACCTTTCTTTCACAGCATTTTCCCCTTTTTCAGACTTGCATTTGTTTTACACTGAAGAAAGAAAAGAAGCCCCTTCCATGAGGCATGCTTTTTGCTCTGTATGCTGTCACATTCCCATGTGTGAAGACATGTTATCTATCTAGTAGTCCCAACTGTAACACCTGCTGCCACCCAGACAGTATCAAGGGGACGAACAGCACTAAATTGTTCTCTCTTCATTTCTGCGGTTGTTAGGTATATTCATTTGTCTAATTATTGAGTTACAAGCACAAAGAATTCCTCCATGCAAATATTAGGACCTTAGCTATTCTGCCTATGAGAGTGTGTAGCATTAAGTTTAGCTATGAGACCCTGACAATTAAGCATGTCTTCCTTTGTGTTTTGTAAATCTTTTTTTTGTTTCTACCTAGAAAGAGATAATTTAGTATCAGTGTTCACTGTGCATTGAGCACAAAGGTTTTTTTCACTTTCCAGTTTTAAAAAGCATAATAAGGAAGCTTAATAAGGGCCAGAGAAGAGGGGTCTGATGTAACAGGTACATGTATCACAGGTCGAAACCCTAACTGCAGGAAAACTCAGAAATGCCAAGGCAAAAGCAGTAGGATTCATCAGAGTAAATAAACTCAACTGGTATTCCAACAGGTCCCTGCTTATGTTAATACTGAATTTAGCAATAGTACATCCCTGCCGAGGTAAGGACTGGAAAAGAATCGTTGCAAACCATTGTTGTGAATTTATCATTTTGGGACTGAGAACTATCACATTGTTGAGCTAAAAGAACTCTGAGCCACTTTAACACTAGGAGTCCAGACAGACAGGCTTACACCCTATCTGTCAGTGCTGAGCTTTCTACATGTAGAAACATATGCGGTCATTCCAGAATAGCTTGGAGTGATTTAATCACCTAGTGAAATATCCAGGTGTCAAATAAAGACTGTCAAATCATAAGCATGCGACTGGGATCTCAGTCAGGTGGTGACCCCTGTTACCAAGTCATAAGGCTCAGTAAGAGCCTGTGAAGTCAATAACAAGGGTAAATTAGCAGTCTCAGATCCTATTCTAGTCAAAAGCAGCCAGTTCTAGCCTGATTAGATATGCAATGTCACAACAGCCAGTGTGATGACACAGAATGTAAATCAGGGTAAAAAAAATCTGTAAAAGTCCAATCCTTATTTCTCTTTTCTGATTCTTATATGCTGCTTATTGTAGCATGTTACATGTAAAAACCCCACTGTTATTGTATCATTAATTTTTTAAAATAGCATATACCATAGCAATGACATTGCTAGCAATAATATTTATTACATTTCAGATCATGGCAGTCATATTTGGCTATTGTCAGCATTATATCCTAGAAATTCAAACGTCCTGATTGCCTTGGGGACATTTTTTACCTACATCCTTACAATTGAGTGCTGCATTTTTACAGTGCTTATGCTTGAGATTTCTCAGGCTTTTTAAGTGGAGTTTCCTCTGTACTTTGCATTTTATTTTTTCCGTCTCTTCTTTTGAGTATGGTAGTGGTCAGACAGAGGATAATGAAGATTTGGCTAGAATATGATGTTGCTCAGAAAAAGATCATTAATGGGACATGCTGGAGAGCTTACAGACAACTAAGTAAAGTTTTTCACATAACATTATGTATCAACATGTAGAGTTTGTTCATGAAATTTTGAATTTCATTTTAATTTTGTTTAACTCCTCTTAATGTCACCCTAGATGAGATCCATGTGATCAACACATCCTCCTTTCTTCCACTCTGCTTATTCATCATCATGACAATACCAATAAAAATTTCTCTTTCATGCTGGATTAGTGGAAAAACAGCTTGATTCACATTTGTGTGAGTGAAGGGAAAGACAAGGTAGAATGAGTTTTGCGCAGGGTCATGAGTTCTGAGGTAGATCTGCAGCTTTTGTCACCAGGATCTGAAACTTGAAGTTTTGATGTGGCTTCTGTGAAGATTCTGAGTATTACACTTCATATTTCCTCCTTTTCTCCAGCAGTTTCATGGTTTCAGAGTGATAAGGACATCATAGTCATGTGGAGAGAGGTGATCCTGTAGGTAGAAACACAGAGGTTTCATATCACATTGAGAGGTTTAAATATCAAGATGGAGACCTTGAAGTGGATAAATGTGGCAATTTGCTTCATTAAGCAGACATTCTGTCATATTTTCCCTCATGGGGAGGTTTTTCAGGCCATACAGCTTAATTTCTAGATCTGAGTTGCAGTAATGCAGCCTGGAGGTCACTAATGCAGGGATAACTGTATGGTATGATTACTGTGCCAATTGCCACATAGCTATGACTCCAAGAGAAAGGAGGGAGCAACATGGCTGTTTGGACACAGAGTAGCAGCAAGGCATCAGAGATCTGAAAACTACAGGCTGTTTTCCCCAGACATTTATGTACGGCCAAGAATGAATAGTTGATTTAGAAAAAACAGTTGTATTAAACTTGTTTATTTACTATGATTGTATGGAACACCTACAGTTATTATCTTAGAATATTAAAAAAGTATTTGCCCTTCTTTTTTTTTTTAATTTCTTTTTACGTACCTTTTTCAGAATTTTATGTGCAATTAATTTTTGCACTTCTACTTCAGCAGGTACCTGTTCTCATTTTAATTATTTAGGCCTTACATGCAAACGAGTTTGGGGATGAAAATATTTTATCTCCTTGTTTTGCTGTTGGAAAAATGTGATGCCTGCAACCATAAAATTTACAGAGAAGTTTCAGTCAGTTAGAGTATTAAGAATATATTTTAAAGATCCTTATGGCCATTACAGTGATTGGACTACATTTCAAAGTCAACAACATCCTTTCTCACTTTGTTTTCAAGAAGTTAAGCACAGTAAGATTTGTAAAACCTGTTCTGGAGGTTTACAGGAGTAGCACACCAAACATCTGAAGAAGACAATAATCTTCTTATGATCTAATATCCTGTAGTTGTTTATTTCTGAGGGGTGCAAAGAAGAGGAGAATTTATTAATTAATTGTAAGAATGCAGTGAGGATATGTATAACTTGTGGAATCCCATTCAGTGCAGCTGGGAGTCTTGATCAGGATGTTTTGACTCATTACTCTGGGTCTTCATCAGCTGATGGAACTAATTTTTTTTTTCATCATCTGATTAAGATTCAAGATAATGAGTCGAAACACGCCAGAAGTAATTCCCTCCAGGACTGGAGAGAGGATGTTAAGTTGCATGCACATGTACTTAGAAGAAACCACAAGAAGCATAGCCTCCCCAGGTTCATTTTAACTGGTGAAAAAAAGTGAGAGCTTTACACGCACCTAAGAAATAAAAAACAGCCCCAAACTAAAAGACTGAGAAGACTATCATATTTCAAGCACAATAGGAGAGGAAATAAGACAGGTAAAGAAGCAATAGCAAAATGCAGATGAGGGAAAAATTATTGCATGTGGATCAACAAAGAAGCTAGGGAAATATAAATTCCAAGTATTTGGGGCTTATTACTAAAACAGTAAATACTCTTCAGAATGCTTTTGATCTTTTCTTTCCCCACCTTGATGTAAATGTATGTAAACCTAAAACCACAGAAGTTTTTTTGTAACAACTTTTTTAACTTCCTTTGAATGTTTACCGTGTTGCTAAGTATTGACTTTGACAAAGGAGATCTTTCCATTCCGTTTGAAAACCTTTGCTGTCAATATATACAAATGCCACTATATGTTTTCTTTTGGGAAACATTTGAAAGATTTCTTTCCTATGTTATTTAATGTACAATTTGAATGGGGAGTTTTGTATATTTGTTTTTTGACAGAGCTGTGTTTTTAAGCTGAGCAGCAGGAGGGAAGGGAGATAGGAAGGGACAAGCAGGACTTGTACTGGGGCTGTAGTCTGGCCAACAGTTCACTGCTCAGTTACAGTTAATGGGGTGAAAAGCTGTGATAAGGCATGTGATCAGAATAGTTAATGTACTGTTCCTGCAGATAGCCAAATTCAGGGCTTCCTAAACGTGGTTTATTATTACAGAATTTTCAAAAGGAGTAGTCTCAGAATATGAGCCAAGTTTTTTTAACCTATCTACAGAAATGTCAGCATTATTTTAGCAAGTGATTCATAATATACATAATACAAAATCTTGTATTTTATATGTTGAATTTTATAAAGTAACTGGCAAATTATAGTATCGCATAAACTGAAAGTTAAAGATTTGTACTGCGTATTATGGCTGTGATCCCAGCATTTTTAAACCACAAAGACTGGAAGTATGTAGCAATTTTAAATGCAAGCCTCTGTTACCAGAAAAGCGGCTGAACTCTTACATGTATGATTAAGGATCACTTCTCTCTTCCGTACTCAGCTGATCTTCATGTTTCTAAAATAATCTTCTTGTTGAAACACTTTGTTACAATTGCATACAAGGTTTCTGAAAAAGGAAAAGTGCTGCAGAGCAGAAAAACATTTATTTTTTGCTTGTTTCCCCACAGATATATCTTTCCTGTAACAATTTCTAAACTGTCAGCTTCTCCAGGCACTATCAGTAGGTATATTAGAGAGCAGGAACTACTACTATTGTGCAATTTACAATGTGCAGTTGAAGCAGAGCAATTGTCATACAATCTATAAAGACTAATAAACGTCTTCAAAGAGGGTCTTAATTGCTGCATGATTTACTACATGGAGAATACCTTCCCTTTTGTGTTTGGAAGTATTTTGCTGCAGAAGAAACCTTTTTAGCCAGGCTTTTATAGGCCAGTCTTTGCTTTGGTAGCATGCATTTACTAGCTGTATAATTGGTGGCACAGTTCTTCTATCATAAACATTGTTATCAGTTAATTAAACTTGAAATGGAGCTTTGTTCCACAACATGTTTTGTCAGATTGTTTTCCTTATTTATTTATCATCATAAAATTTTATTTTATGACTGGCAGCTTCTCAGCCCTCCAATAATAATATAAATCAAAACAAGATTTTAGTCTTCATGCAATTTCCTTTTGGTCTCAAAATATGAAACCAGATGTTTTGGGCATGCTAAAGATGCTTTTCATCTTTTTTTAGATTCTTTCAATGCAGTCAAAGTAAATGCATTTTTAAAACCAACTTATGAAAGTTAAATTTCCTTTGTTCGCTTGGGTGTAGTCTGGTTTGCATTGATGCAGCAGCAATGAGAGACCTTCCAGATAACACACAGAATGCCATTGAAGAGTTACACATGTGTGTCTCAAACCTCAGACAGTACAGGAATTGTATTAATAGCAGATCAGTAGATTTATATTATCGTTTAAAACATTTTGAACTCCTTTTTTCTTGCTTTTTATTTTTTCTTTTTCTTTTTCTTTTTCTTTTTCTTTTTCTTTTTCTTTTTCTTTNGTTTAACAAACATCTAAAGGAAGATTGGACTACAGGACAACTCTATGTATATCCTGCAGTCTGTATACAGTAAGTGCTAACCTACAATATTTGTTCACATATCTAGCAGCTTTTTTTTCTAAGTTGAAACAGATTTTTTTATGATGCCCTAACGAATTGTCATCAGTATTTCCTTTAAGCAGTGAATCCTTTTTCAGTAGACATTAGATCTGGGCCTAAGGCTATTACTAAAGGACCTAAACATTCCCAGGTGGGCTCCTCTTCAATAATAACAGAAGCCTTGAAGGGATTCACTGATACTGCAAAAATGAGAAGTAATAAACAGGAACTGCAGCAAAGTGGGACAGTTGTTATGAACATTTGCATGCCAGTCCTCAGAACCGTCTGTCCTATCAAAATAATTCTAGCTTCTAACCCCTGAAAGCAAACAAAAAGGCTTTGGCATGCTTGTGCACAGAGGTGTCTACTGGGGTAGTTTGGGGGTTTTTGTCTGCTTTACAAGCAGGTATTGCAGATGGGCTTCTCTGCATCAGCCTCCACCTCTGAACTCCGAGCAAGAAGTGAGCAGATATTTGCCATTAACCCTACTCTCGTGTCAGGCATTAAGCAAATCTTAAATTTTATAGTAAGACTAAATATTCTCGATCCCACAAAACTGTAAGTGAATCTGAGTGCTGCACAAATTGCAGAAGAGATGCACATTTGCCTAGTTGTATCATCTGTTAATTCTGAGACTTGTTTATTCAGAAAAAATAAGTTGAGAAAGAGATAGGTTACTGGAGAAGAGTAGGAAAAAGAAGTCTGAAAAATGAAATTAAAATAATGTTATCACTCCAGCTGGTCAACCTATTTACTTGTTCAGATTTTCTATTTTCATTTTTGGTGAACTATTTTCATGTTTCTCCTGCTTTTTGAAATCAAATGTACACCTGTAAAAAGACATAGATATGAAAATTACTGCAAATGAAATTCAGTGCAGAAATTTCCTGCATAAATGTAGTGCTTTTACTATTGTGAAAGTGTTTCTGACTCCTTACTTCAGTGTTTTTCCTGTCTTTACTTTTGAATGGTAAAAGGTAATTAGGAGCTGGGTCTAGAGTAAAAGAGACTGGGTTTCCAAATAGGACCTAACCAGAGGAGAAAAAAACAATGTGCAAGTACTGGAGTGGGGGTGGAGAAAATTTGTTTAGGAGGGAATCTGTGGCTGTCTGGAAGGAATATTTTTCTTTGATTTGGAAGAAATGGGGGAGGGGCAGGGGGAACAGATAATCATATTTTTAAGTGTTCTGTTCTTCAAGATAGGAGATGAAAGGTCTCAGCGACTAAAGCAGAAGCACAGAAATGTAGCTGACTGGGAGTGACTTAATTAACAGGAATAAAAAAAAGTGGAAGAGAAGGTAAATGTGAATGGACGGGCAGTTTTCTAAGAGCTTTGATTTTCAGTGCTTTTATATAAAGAATGACATTTAAATAAAACAGTTTAGGGACTTTCACCTCTTTTGTGCAGAACTACGTTACTATCATCCTTCCCTCTCTAAGAGTCATATGGCCACTGAGTTGCTATTTATTTAGAGAAGTGCTTGTGAGGAAGAAACTGGGAAGAGGCATAACTGGGAGAGTGTAAATAAAACATATTTATGGATGCAAGCTTGGATTATTTCATAGTAACAATACTGTACAAGCAGTAGGGACTTACTGACTTCCAGAATAACTTTTCAACGAAGGAATGCATCCATAGAAATGGCTGGAAACAAGAAACACGCTTCATTACCTAGGTCTGTGTGAAGCTTCAGCTATCTTTCCATGGACTCGGGACAGGACCAGTTCATCTACTTAGAACAGCTGGAAATACTTCCTTATTTACTTTTTGTTTCTCTCAATAAAAGTAACTGCATGAGGTATCATGATATTGTAAATGATGAGTAGGTAGCTTCACTGGCCATTAAACTTCAAGTCTTTTATCCACCTTTTCTCATTCCAATTTTTGTTGCCCTATATAGGTTCCACTGTTGAACCAAAGGTACCACCAACATGCAGACAGAACGCAGATATGAGAAATTCCTCTTTACCCATGTTAACATGGAAGAATATTTAGATATATAGGATATCTTCTAAGTGTTCTCTTTACAACCTTTTTTTAAACTATGAAATAAGAAGCAAAGAGTGTTGCTTATATCTTTTCGCATGGCTTTGCTTGCAAATTTTCGCATACATTACCAACTCTATGGCTTTCCTTGTAGAAGGAAAGTACCTCCTGCTTCATTTTGCAAGGTGGCATCTACCAGTCCTTACCTTGTCCCCCTGAACTCACTTCAACACCCCGTGCAACACTGTGCTTTATTTAGGCCAGTAAATGGCACCATAATTTGACCCTATATTTTAGTATGCAGACTAATCAAGTGCAACTTTGGTTTTGGTCATTGGTGTAAAGATATAGGGAAGATGTAATACACATGGGTTAGAGCCATTGCATGCCTGCCAAACCTCAGAAAGTGTTTACTTTTAGTCTATGAAGTGTTCCACTAAACTCTTGCTAAATACACACTGTTGAGATTTGACATTAACCACCTTCATTCATCATAACAAACACACAAATGTTCCACTTGGAGTATCAAATCTTACTTTTTAATAAGAAACAACTATGTTTATCACAATTTTCTGAATTCATCACTCAGATATCAGACTAGATTCATAATGTTTTGATATTGTCCAGAAGACATATGTTTTCTTTCTCTAGTCTTTTTCTTTTCCATTTTGCAAGAGTCAAATAAGACTTAACAAATACCTCCTGTCATGTGGTGGTAGGTCAGATACCTGTGTTATATAAATCTTTATGCTGAGAGTTTATGACATTTTAAACTTAGAGCTTCATTCAACTTGATGATTCTGGCAGCAGCCAATTATAACATTAAACAGTTCATAGAACTTAACCTAAGACCTAAAATTATATAATTTTTGTAATTGATTTGCACCTCTCCCAGTTCATTTAGAGCAATTCAGTTCAAAAGTCTTACCCTTGTTAATCACTCCCTTTTAATTTGAATCTCCAATGTCTCCCTTTATTTCTCTACTGTATCTACTTATCAAAAATTGCCAATTAAAAAAAATAATCCACCAGCCTTGCAGGATCTATATGGTTGTCCATGCACATGCTGTTGGAAAAAAAAGAATGGAAATTGTTGCTGTTGCTAAAATGACCAAAGACTGAAAAGCATTTTTGACTGTATTATATTATTTAAAAGTATGATGAGAGAGTTATTGCAATTGTGCATTCTCAGCATGATAACAGTGAAATTTCGGAATATAAAAGATGGAGTTTGATGCTACATGGAGCTCCATAGTGAAAACCTGAGCACTGGATGGTGCCTAGGTTTTTCCTCAAGGTACAATATCCTTGTTCTCCTCTGTCCTTCTGGAGACTCAGTGACTCTAAAAGGCTTTGCTGGACAAGAAGTCAAGATAAAAAAAGCAAAGGTTTGCAGGTCACTCAGAGTAGATCATCATGTCTGAAGTGTCCCTGACAAAAGTAAGTGGGAATGGGAGTTCTGAGAGGAAAAATAAATAAAAGAAACAGGTTTTCTCAAACCACAGAAAGAGTAAAACAGAAAATAAAGGATTTGTTCGAAATTTTGGGGTAAAACAGGTTGGAAGCCACAGAAAAAATGGGGACAGAACAAGACATAGAGTTCCATGAAATTTGGAGCAGCAGCAAAAGATCAAGAGAGAAAAAGATATACATCCCAAATTACAAGATGCAGCAGCCAGAAAAGCTTCTGTGTACCACTGTAAGTTTACCTAGCCCTCTCTTCTGAAATTTTAAATCACTCCTCCCTTTCTGAACAGTGCCAATTCAGATTCTGCCATAACAGACCAAAGTATTTCCAGTAATCATATTTGAAAACCTGCTTTATCCTAAACAGTTTATATGGCAATGTATAGCTTTGTTATAAAATAAGCTGCATGGAAAAAAGACATAGAGGTAGCTTGTTAGCAATGTAGAAGGAGTTGTAATGCTTTGCATTCTGGAGTGGAGTTGTAATGCTTTGCATTCTGGAGTATCAACTTTAAAACTGTTGTTTGTCACATACACTTCAATAGGATTTGAAACCTGGTTTGATCATCTGCAGCACACGGTTCGACAGATCTTGGTTAAAATATATGGCATCTTGTTTAAAATTGTGCAGTGTCTCAAGTACCCGGGAAGCACACTGAGGAGAGAGAAAACCCCCCTTGTTAAATATTTACCTCTTGAGTCCTGAACATCTGCAATTAGCTAAGAATGGTGATGTCAGTGGACACTTCCCAAGGTTAGCTGCCTCAATATTTGTACAGATCTAATCTGAAGTCCTTTTCTTGAGAAGAGGAACACATCCAAACTCAACAAATTGTCATTGACAAATGACCATAGTAGTCTAAGGATAAAAGAAGGGCAAGTATTCAATAAAGAAAGAGAACATGAACATGAACATTAACAGAATAAACCTGACCTATTTAGTGTGTTTAACCCTCCATGATTTTTCAGACTTGGATTATTTATTAGTCAGTAAAACTCAAGATACTCACATAATTCTCAGAATTTAGGCACTAAAAAGCTTCAATTTAACTGCATAAAGGTTTTTTAGTTATTTGTCGGTTAGGTTGGAGGGTTTTGCCTCTGAAAGGGTGAGGAAGACTGTGCACATTGAGATGTAGTACTAGGATTGGATGCATTCTGGGTGGCATGTGCTCTCTGTTCAATGGCTCAATTAGTGAGTCACATCAGTTGCATCAGTTTTGCCAACCCTATGCTTTATTGTGGAAGGGACAATGCCAAACTGCCCCAGCCTCATGGCCCCTACTTCATTGCACAGAGAGCCAGGACACAGGAACATGAGGGTAAAACGTCTGGGGTTTTCATCACTGCCTGATAGCAAGAGGCTCATAGTGGGTACAAGAGGCACATTACCAGAAGCTGTTGGAGGAGCAGCAGAGGTGATCTCTGGAGGATTCATCTGCTCAGCTGTAAGGAAGGGGCTACCAAACAGCCATGGCTGTGGGGTGTTAAACAAGACAGGCAGTACAGGGGCAAGGTGACAATTGTGCCAGTCCATACAAAAACAGATCTGGTAGCCTAAAAATGAGATTCAGTTTTTCAATGACTTCTAGACGGAGCCCTTCATCCCAGCAGAAAACTAGATGAAGAAAGCTAATTGACTGAAGCTGGTATAGCTTCTGTCTGTCTGACTGTCAGCTGACTGTCAGCTGAATTAGCTGACATAACTATGCAGGTTCTCCTCTGAGGCCTCTGAGGCCAGTCCGTACGAACTACTGGGTTTATTTGTCAGCATGAGAAAATTAGACCACTGATTTTTGATGCCAGTTCACCGATAAACCTGATGTAGGCAAACAAGACAAATGAGAAGTCTAGGTGGTGTATGGGGTGTAGGTGTGTTTTGGATCTCATAGTTCTAGAATACAAACTTCCTGCAGTTACCAGGCCTTCTAAGGAAAATACAGAGAGAGGCTTTTGCTGTTTGAAGGCAAACTAATGAAGGCTGTTGCCTATTTCTGTAATTCACAGAATTGTTCAAAATACTTATAATGGAACAGTTTGGTCCTTTTGGCTATCATTCAATATAGCCTTTTTTTTTCCTTCAATGCTTACCTTTTTGTAAATTTGTTTTTAAAAAGACTTAAACTTAGTTTTAAAATGTTAATATATTTACCCTGTTAAGATAACCTGTTTAAATCTGCTCTCTAGAATGAAATTGAACCAAAAAGAGCAAAAAAATAAAGGAAAAAAACAAAGAAAACTATATTTAAAAAGGAACAATTCATTCAATTCATTGTTTGTAGAAAACATCCTTTGCCAAACTCCTTAGAGTGTACTGAACACTAGTCAACAAAATGCATGTGCACATCTATATGTTATTAAATGCATATATGTGTATCAAACTAAAGATTCTTATAAATCAACAATTTTGATCAAATTTTCAACCATTTCATCAACAATATTTTCCTATACCACCTATGAAAAGCCTATATCTCAGAAGGTCACACACTATTTCTTGTTTGTCGCAACTCTTTGAAATATAAAGCTCCACATTTTTGAATGTCGAAAGGGGTGACGATTTCATTAAGGAGTGCACCAGACTGCCCATTGACTCTATTTACAGAACACTAAGTCTATAGAACCCTGCATCTATGGGATGAAATGCTGAAAAAAAGACAGATTTAATTGTCTTTTTTTTCAGTGTTTACTGTTTACTTTCTGTTCACTGAAGCTCAGAGTAGTTAGAAGTCTATGTAAATATGCATTTATTCTAAGGCTCATATTTAATACAGTTTAAAAAACCCAATCTGCATCCACAGTATATTCAATAGAAAGTAATGCTATTGAACAGTAGCACTGTAAGTAATGATATTCAAGAATTTTTTTCTCAGCTATCAATTTTTAAGAAAAAAGAAAGAAAATTCATATATTGTGCTAGTGACAAACAATATGCAGTCATTTGAGGGGGGAGGGTCCCCTTATTAGAAAGAAACATACTTTAATTAGAAGAAATATGTTAATTTCAATAGCATATTCTTCATATCTCTGCCCCCAAAAATCTTTGCACACACCTACATTCTTTTTATGGACAGTACAAAGGAGGATAATAGATGCCTATAAAAGTAACTAGTGAAATTCTGCATTAGGATAATCTGTCACCCATTTCCATTTTTTCTGAAGAAAGCAAGCATAATCAAAAGCCTAAATGACAAAGAGTTGACAGTAAGATTCTGTAGTAAATGATTCCAGAGTCGCTGGCCTGCGGAGATGCTGAAGAAGTCCCCAGCAGACCTGATTAATTCCAGTTTCTCCAGCTGCCAGGGGAGCAGAGGCTAAGCAGTTTCACAGAGAGGAGCCTATTACCACTACTAGGCTGAAATAGATCTAATCAACTCACAGCCGCTCAAAAGAAAACTTTACAGGTTTAGCTCACTAAGGCAGCGCTTTAAAATGATGACTACAAAGGATCATGGGAGTCTGAAAGCATTTAGTCTTTATTGCAGCTCAAGGAAATTTTCTGCTGTGGTTAGGCCATGCTAATTTACTGAACATGACAATGCCTCCCAGATTGTATGACATCATTTCAATAATGGCTCTCGTCCTCTTAGTTAAATATTTCTACTACTACTTTTTAAATTCTGAATGCTTCATTTATTGAAATATCGTCTATTTTAGGATTAATTGGTTTTGCCATTCCAAATCTATGGATTAGCCTGCTTTATTCTGAATTATGATGTTGCATAATTTGCAATGGCATTGTAAGAAAAATTATATTTATATTTATTGTTATTATGATTATTATTATTTCATAGAATGAAATATACTTCAGCTGCAAATTTTACATCAGTTGTACACTGCTTCAAACATTATAGCAGGCTTCACAATTATATAATTTGAACGATTTTAAGAACAAAAATTTCAACGTCTTGAGCATTACTTAATTTGACTAACAGCAATTACATATTCAAAACAAAAATTCTTCAAAACTTTTATTTCTTTTGCTCATTTTTTCATTTGTTATTGGGGTTTTTTTTAAGTCCTCCAGTCCCCAGGGAGAATGTTAAAGCAATGAAAATAAAAACATAATTTGTTAGATTAAGGAAAAAATTCCTCCAAATTTCTTGGCATTCAATAGAAAAACCTTCCTTACTAGATAAAAATCTGCTTTTTTAAAAACAATCAATATTTAGAAACTCCAAGCATAAGCAGTTGTATGATACAATATTCTCAAAATATATCACAAACTCTGCACAGTTTGCAATGCAGTTCTTTAATTATTTGATCAGTCTCTCAGGTGATTTAAGGTAGAGTGGCGTTTGGAAAAAGTAAGTTACTTGTGACACTGATGGGGAAGAGGGGGCAGTGAACAAGCAGCTGTGGATGGTGTTGTGGAAGCTGGCAACCGGGGCTGGGAGCCGAGAGGACGCTGGAAGCTGCCACTGGCCCAAATACAGCCCAACTCACTCCGCTCCGCCCGGGGTTTCCAGCTGCCCTGTGCGTGGCTGCTTTTGTGAAAGGAACTGCACATTTGCTATTCGTGGCACAGTGGAAAAGCGCTGTCTATTGGGAATAGCACCATTTGCATGCATCTTAGTCAGGGGCTAAAAGGCAATGGAGATTGAGCTCACGTATCCCAGGAAAACAATGGGTGAGGTTTAACATCTTACAGCAGCAAAGGTCCCTGGGAAAAATGAAAAGCTAGAAACAGAATGAAACTTGTCTGTTTTACAGCACTTATTTCATACAAGAAATATCTTGTATGAAATACAAGAAGTATCTTTCAACCAGTATGAAAAAATTAGACATTCTTCTGTCTACTACCAGGTCTTTTTTATTCCAAGCACAGAATTTCTGGGAGTTACCCAGAGAAATAAAAAAACAGATTGCAATAACCCTGTAATCCACTGCACAATAAACATATGAGGAATCAATTAAAAGGGAGAGAAAGAAGGATTTATTCCTCACAATTTCTTGCATATCTTTAAAAACTATTTTTTAAAATGACTAGAAAATCAGGATAGGTCACTGGTTAAAGACCGCAGCTTAAGTAATTTCTGGAATAGAAGAAGAAAACTCAAATCTTCCTTTATCACTCATTCTTTTTCCCATTACTTTTCTGGAAAATTGTAGAGAAAATTATGTTTTACTGTGCACTCTGGACACCACGTTGGAGCAGGGATGTTAGACAAGACAAGGACACATTTTGTCAGAGTCCAGAAAAGTTGAAATGAGAAAAGTGGAGCACTGTGAATACCAAAGGGTGAGTTGTCTATCTGTAATTTGGAGAGAGCAAAGTAATTTAGTTAGGAGTGAGAACTGTAAGGCTTTCAATGTCCTCAGCTGAGTCAATTAACCTGCGTGGGTGGACTGTAAAAGCTACAATGAACAACAACAAACAGGAGAGACAAGGCAGGAAGAGGCTTAGGATCTGCACTGAACAAAAATTTCCAGCATTCATGAACATCCTTGATGAAGGTAAACACAGTGAGATGAAAATATTACCCACCCAGAACACTCTGTCTGTATTTGAAGTTTCTGAGGTTGTGAGAGTGTTAAAACAGTGGAAATAAGATTTAGTACAGATCCTCTCTGTTGTACTTCAATCAAGAAACAGATATTAATTGGGAACACTAATATTGTTTTTGTGCTGAATGAATACCTGCTGCTGGTTAATTTTTTTTCCCTAATTTGCTAATTTATACAGCCTTCTCTGAGTTCTCTGAGAAGCAATTCCTATTGAAGATAGAGTTAATAAAATACTCTGAGAATTCATGTTTTTGCTTGTATTAGTGGCCTCTCAAAAGCAGACATTGCTGAATTAGATTGCTGGCATAATATTTCTCCAGACTGGGTAGTGCTGTTGCTTCTCTGCTCACTGGAGAGCTGTAACTGAAGGGGATCAATACTCCTCATGCTGCTCATACTTGCACGCTCTCAAGTAAAGATTAGTGTGTTTTGGACCACAGCACTCCGAAGATTTCCATCTATTTCTAGCATTGCAGCTGTCATTCTCTTTCTTCCTGATTTTAAAGGTCTGAATCAAAGTTCATTAATGTCAACAGAAAGTTTCCCATTCATTTTAATGGCCTTTGATCAGGCTCCGGAGAGAACCATCACCAAAGGAGTTGGTGGTGGCTTGAAGGAAATATGGGCAGAGGAGGATGCCACAGGAGAGTTGCCTGTTTGAGAGCACCTCATGTCATCTCCTTTTCTACTAAAGCATATGAACTACAACGAGGAGAAGAAAAAGATTAAAAAACTTTCAATTTGCTACAGCTTAAGTTGATGACCGGAAAAGCAGCAGGTCCCCAGGACTGGGGGTTCATTGTCGGGGGGGCTGCCAGGGTGGGATGTCCCACCTTTGGCCATGCCAGCGCTGACCTGGCACTGAGGTTGGAGGACAAACCCTGGCGGAGGGATGCCCCCGGTGCCCCGGTGCGGAGCATGCGGCGGGCTATCAGCACTGCGCCCGTTCCCGGCGCACGCTGCAGAGCGACTCCTTGTTTGTTATGCGTGTTGTGATGTTGCTAATGTGTATCCAGTGTCTCCAATCAATGTCATACGTACCACAATAGCTCGTGAAGCAATAGAGCTGTCAACGAAGGAGGTGGTAATGGACCACAATGGGAATTTCAATGCACAACAGGATCCATTACTAGAATGGTAATGGCCAGGATGAAGGTGGAACAACAAATGTCAAATACAAACAGACGTGTGAATATGTGCGTGTGTGTATACATTTATATGTATATAACACTTATAAATACATGTGTATTTATACCTGTCCATAATATGTTTATACACATATACACACGCATATAGATACACATATACACACGCATATAGATTCTCTAAGTGCTGTGTACATAGTTTATAAGGCACATGTTGATTTACTTTGGTCAGTGAATTTTATGGTTTTTTTCCTTGACAATGTTATGATATCATCTGTAAATATGTAAATGAGCTATTATAAGCTGTGAAGATTTTGATGGGCTTCGAAGAGATTGGTCTGGGTATATGAGATCTGGGGACATGCTGAAGGAGGGCAATGTAGGACATCAGCACTGTGAAAATAAAAAGTAAAACATGGCGAAGAAAATATCAAACAAAACAAGTTCTAAATGAAATGTGGATGGCCAATTCAAAAGTTCTGTTTCCTAACATATATAATCTATATTAGAAAATGTCTTGCTTCTCTTTTCTTTTAATGCCCCTTATGGAGACTTCCTACTGAGTATAATACAATAAGGTATCTACCATCCATCTGTCAAGGTTCTCACACTGGCACCTATGATTGTTGAATTAGAATACTAATATTTAATAGAAAATCACGCTTTTCCCACAACAAAAACAAAGTTTTCTGTCATCCTAACAAACCTTATTTGATTTTATTTTTGTATCTTTTCTGTGTGGTAGATTTTTGTATACTGATTTCACACTGTTTACTACATACATTAAACATTTTTTCAAGCTGCTATTATGAGCACATTCTTTTGGTACTAATTGCACTTAATAAACACATTAGATGAGAAAACACTATATAGCCTTAGAACCTTATGTTTGATTTTGACAAAGCCCATTACCTAAGAACAGCACAACAAATAAAGAGTTAAGTGTTTAAGACATCATTCAGAAAATCCAGGTGCTGCACAAAGTGTTGCCAGACAATGTAAAGATTCTCCTTCCCTGTGTAAGGCCCCAGAGCTGGAACTGACAACATGTGAAGGGGTTTCTGTATGAGCATTACATCTCCATACAGGTCTTTCAAGAAGCTGTAAAATAAAGCCAAAACAGACACCAGAAGTAGATCTCGGGCCTATTTTAAGAGGCACCCTCCACATTAATGTTGTCTCGCCAATGAGGCTTGAGCTAATATGCCAATTTGTGTCATTACAGATCATAAGCAATTTTCACAAGACTATGGGTGTTAATTCCTTTCTCCTGGTTAAGACCCTCCTTGAGCAATTATAGTCTGCCTGCTTAACTTCCCCTGCAGCTTCAGCTCTCTAATGTGCTCGTCTCTCTTTCTTATCCTCCAGTGTGTGCTGCTGAAAGCTGCCAGATACTGTGAGGCCTCACAATTTATCACATTGCTTTCACCACCATGTACATGGTTTAAACAAAAGTATTGTACATACTGCAAAGAATATCGCTTTTCTGATTCTCCCCCCAGTCACCAGGTGAAGAACTATGAAATTTTGTAAATCTTATAAGGACTTGAGTCGGAAAATTCAGTCCTTTACAAGGAATAATAAAACTCCATTGCTTGTTACGGACCTTAAAACCTTGTCCTTAAGAACATAAGTATGGACTGTTCCCAAGTTAAGATGAGGAATATTGTCAGGTTTTGAAAGAGGAATAGTAGACAATGAGTGTCTGAGTACAATATGTATATTTAGAACTCATGGTGTTGCATTTCTGGTTTAGTCTCCGCTTGCAGTTTCTGTCCCCAGATTTCCACATTTCCCTGATTGAAATGGAATACCGCTACAAATGCTAGCTAGCAATTACCACATTTTTCTTCCTTTTTCTCATTTGTCAAAAATGAGAGCTAGAAAAGCAAATTAAGAAAATACAGTGTCTTGGAAAAGCCACTAAATATTGGAGAGCCCATCAGAAAAAGATTGGGTAGCTCAAATAGAGTTCTGCCCTGGAAGAAAACTCAGAAGTCCATTTGTTAGCCAGCTGAACATGCATAAATAGAAAAGCCAGGAATTATCACAGCCAGGAAAAACTCCCAATACCTAAAGCCAGCCAGCAGCAACAGAGGTCTCCAAGTAGCCTTTGTAGTCTTTGTTTCTTTTGTACCATAGAGAAAGAGCTGACATATGGCTCTGTTAAATGGCAGATCTGCTAATCAGAACCCTCACAACCTCTGAACGTTTTGGTATAGGACAATGACAAGTTTGGTTGTTATAGGTAATCATATCAACATGGCAGACATATTTATATAAGGCTTTTCACTGACTCTTGCACATAATACATTTACTGAAGTAGAGAAAGTATGTGTGACACACCTCGGATAGATTCAAAGTACTTAACTGATCTCACAAATACTGCTGTAAATGGTGTGCTTCTATCAAAGTCTCACAAAGATAAGCTGTGACCATTTACTATTTAACATGTTATCAACTACCAGGGAGAAAACATGGACTGGTGATTGACAAAGTTTGCAGATTACACAAAGATTGCAGGAGAGGTAAATGATGATAAGAGTACAGCATTATTCCTTAAAGAGATTAGAACCCCTTGGGAAACCAGACCCCAGTTCAAGCAAAATACACTTCTGTGCTGCATACCTCTGTGAAGAAAGAAGTTTAGGTGTGCTTTTAGGATGGGGAATTAACTTCTGTGAAACTATGTTGCCGAAAAAGGCTTCAGGCTACTGTGGAGAATCACCAGACTGCAACTTTCCCACACAGCACTATGGTTAAAAAGACTAGTATGAACTCTGTATAAATAAACAAGGAATTTAAAGAAGTAGAGGTTACATCACCTCTATTTGGCATTATAGACAAGATTACTGCAAGTGATCGTTGACAAAGCTGTGAGCAGTTTAAGTCCTCCACAGAAAAAATCTGAGTAGTCACAAGTGATGTGATATGTTTCTACCCACAGAAGTATTATCAGAAATTAAGTTTTCCTGTGGGAATACTCAGGACTAGGAGTTTGGGTGCACACTCTCTGAAAATTCACCAAAACTGTGTTCTGAAGACCATACCTCTTCCTCTTCTTCTCTACAGCTTGTTGTCCCAACATCTTCTTAGATAATCAATGCATAAGGAAGACAAAACCATACAGATACATAACATTTGTACTATTTTCTCCTCTTAATTAAAAAGTTAGTGAACAACTCTTCATCTTAACTACAGCTAGGTACTTAAATCACTTTGCAACAATACAGTGAGAATCATTCTATTTATCTCAGGTATTAAGTGTCTATCACTTTGATAACTAAGCACCTACCTGAATATTATACTTCATAATATTGAAAGAACATAGAAATGTTGCAGCATAATCTGTCTGTATTTACTCTATGGCAGCTTAATCACTGATTAAATACTAGTAACAATATGAAGATTGACGTATAAGCCACGGGAGAAAGAAAAGTTAACTGCACAAAGGTGAATTGCTCTAACTGAAAATTGCTTCTGTCCTATTCACAGCATGAGCTTCATCAAGGAAACCAGCTTTCTCTTTTGAGTTGTCACCTTAAACTCCACAAAATAGATCAAGTGGGGAGGGTGAACCATGTTTTTTTAGCAGTACCTCTGCTGACAGCCAGAAAATCAGATATTGTCCTTCAAAATACTACCCAATATTAAAGAACAGAATTCTGAGTGGAAAGAAAATACGACTTATCCACATGTTGAAGGTTTAACTTTGACTACCTTTGAGTTTACATAATTTTAAGGACACAGGGTTTTCATGAACCCTCGCAAATTCTGTCAAAACAATGCATACTTGGGCATTTGGACTACACCTTCACACAAGCATAAAAAAAGCAAGTTGTTTTCCCCAAAATGTCCACTATTTAAATCTAATCAATGGATCTTATAGAGATCTGAAATATTAAAATATGGAATTATTATCCACCACAGAAAAAAGAAAAACACCTTACTAACATTAAATTTGCACTGTCTTCTATGGGCACTGATAAAAGCACAGGTTGGTCTCATCATCCTAAAATTGATGTTGCTAGGAATTCCTGACAGGCAAAAGGGACAGATAAGTATATAAATAAATGTACACTTTCAGGGCAAGAATAGAACCAAATTAACTTGTTCTGAAAATTAACCAATAATTTTTAAGAGATCAAGTTCTTCTGTGATATACATTTAAGAATTAAACTTAAATTAGCTCTTTAAAGTGGCCATGTGATTTAATTATTCAAAATGTACACAAATTTAATGAGTTTTTAAATATTAAAACTATTCTCTATTGTCACCACTCTGAGCTCTTAATTTACAGAGCAATTAAGTCAGGACCCTCATTTATCAGTACATGTGCGTTTGTTGAAAACATAGTCAGTTTTTATTAATTGATGCTATAGAAATACTGAGGTAAAATTAATGTGTGTGCTTCAGAGGTCATGCTGGCGATAGTAGGTAGCTAGCAAGGAGCAAGACGTGAGATAAATAAGTAACTGCTGTTCCCTGATTACACTAGAGATAGCTGAAATATTAAGTGGCACAATGGGCACTATGCTTAGCCAAAATGCTTGCAAAAAAATGCCCCCTGAGTTTTCTCTGGCAAGCATCTGTCATGGCAGTAGCTGTGAAATAGGGAAACTTCAAAGCTTTATTTTCTGATTATTAGCAGCGCGTGTAGCGTAATGTTCTTACATTTTTATGTAAACTCAGCGTTGATGAGTTGAGAGGGTAGAATTAAAAAGTACTTCAGCTTGCCTTTGTTCTTTGGGACAGGGCTGACAGGAATGTTATCAGGCAGGAGTCTCCCGAGTGTCTATCAACTGGTGAATTACGGGGAGTATGGGGCCAAATTTGCAAAAGAATCAGGTGAATAGCTACAGAATTGGAACACACTCTTTTCCTACATTTTCCCTGCCCCCAGTGGTGCATTTACAAAAGCTCTGTGATGTCACAAATAGTGACTGGAAAGTAGGTTAGGCATAAATATGAGCACAGGCTGGGTGCTCAGAGATTTAGGGAAAGCACTGCTGGACAACAGAACATTATGTTACCCCCTTTGTGACTTCTACTGTTGGAACACCCTGAGGACATCCTTGACATCTCCTCTACTACCCCGGTACTATCTGACCAGTAAATAACAATTTACAATAGAAACATTCAAAATAAAAAATGCAAGATTGAAAAAAAGAAGTAAACCCATAGAATCATAGAATCATTAAGGTTGCAAATCTGGCTGGGCCCTCCTGTTTTGGGTGATTATGTATGAAATATAAAATTTAAAACTCGATATTTAAAATAGTAAAAAATGCTGTTATTAGGAGTCTCTTCCATGGACCCAGAAGGCAATTCAGAGTGGAAGGCTTGCGTTTCCTCTGGAGCATCTCTCATGGAAAAGCATAGACTTCAGCTGGATAGCCACTACTCAGATGCCCTCCTCTCCTGTACTCCAGGACTGCATCACACCTTGTTGGTTAGTCTGTGTGAAAAGGTGGGAGAGGTGGGAAACTTACACTCCCTTAAGCCCTCTGGTTAGGGCACATATTTCTGCAAATCCTGGAAGCTTATTGAAAAAGTTCTGGTCTTCTTTTTGGTTGTCAGAGAATTTCAGTAGATTGGAGAGAAAAAATTTATCTTTTAAGAAACTGTTCAAATTGGCTCTCTTATGTCATGTTCTGTTAAAAATATTTCACTTTTAGTTATTTTTTCAGATTATTTATCTTACATTGGAGTAGGTCAATTGATTTGTGTTTCTTCAGATTGTCTTTGTGTCTTTTTGAAGACTTTGTGGAACATTATGACCATTTTATGGAAGAACATGTTTCTCCGAACTGACCATTTTAATGTTTATTTGGAACTTTTACAGTGAATGATCCTGGCTATTTTTTTTAATATTCTTTGTCAGTTTCTTTAAGATTCTTTTCTTTTGACAACTCGATCTCTGATACCGCCTTGTGTTTATTATCTGCAATAATTGGCTTAGAGAAAAGCATCTCCATAGTGAACGCAGATGCAAAGAAATTGCTTCATTTTTATGCAATATTCTTAATTGTTCTCTTTATCTTTAGTGGTCCAGTGTCTGACCAAACCATTTGTAAGCTCTTTGAAATTGTCTATGGACCACTACATGTGTGTGGGGGAGGGATAGAAAGGATGCACTTAAAATTCAGAGCTGGGAGAGTAGTACGGAATCCCTCTTTTTGATTATTTACCAGCCACCTTCTCCAACTCTTTTCCTCCCGATTATTCACTCTGCAACCTGTTTACTTTTCATTTGAAATATGTGGTCAATGGGCTGCTGCTGATACAGGGATGAGATACGATCCTTTCCATCTTCCTACTTATTTGGGGACCCAAAGGTATGTTGCCCATAAATAATTTCTGATAAAGTGGTTTTAATTGCTCCTGCAGTTTTCCTTGACATGGTGTATTCTATTGAGACCAATGCTAGATCATTTCTGATTTGGAAATGCATCAGTCTTAATGTTACTGTGTATCTTGCATCTGTGTGTGTCATAGCTCCTCTATCCTGATCTATCCTGTATATATAGATTTCAGCCAGAAAAGTGAACTCTTATCTGCTCAGCTGTTAAGAGAGTGACAACCAATACTTTGACACATCATATAGATGTTGTCTCACAGCCAGCTGGTGGAGATCCTAGTCTTATTAAGCACATAAAAATCTTCACTAATTCTTGAATTCTTTGCTTATTCCCAGTCAGATCAAGGCCCATTGTGCTAAGGGCTCTAGAGATCCAAAAGGTGGAGGGTAGAGGGGGGGGAAAGGAAAAAACCCGACATTTTTAGCCTAAATATCACAGTTTCCTCCCAGTCCTAGGAATTTTGTACTTATTTTAAGGTATCTTCATACCCTTTTCTTTACTATTGGCCTGACTGGTTTGAGACTAGACAAAACCACAACAGAGGACCATGGACACTGAATACTTAAAGCTGTCTAAAACACTCAGCTTGGATTTAGGAAAATAGACAGAACAGGTCTTCTCCAAGGCTGTTAACTCAGTCAACAATTCATACCTTTCCTTTAATACATATTGCATGAAATCTTGACCTTACTTTAAACTAAATTTTCCCTTTAAGCCTTGCATTTCAGTATGTCTAAGGGAATTTCAAATCTTCATCATAAACTCTGAAAAAAAGTGTTCTCTTATGCTTGGATGTCCAGGCATACATATATTTCAGGCTACTTTTAAACAGCAAATAACATACCTCTTTCCAATAATTTGAGAACTGGTCCTATGCACAGATGCCTTCATGTCTCAGTGTATCATGACGTCTTAATAGAACACACACCCAAAATGAGTGTCTGAACTGGGTTTGGAGCCAAACCATTCTCTAGTGATTCCTGCAGCCCACAGAGACTACAGGTAAAACAGAACACACGGCAAATGTCACAGAAGCAGACTTTGCTATTTCAAGGAATTCATGGGTGTAGAAGGACTGGTAAGGGACGAAGACACAGAGTTGAAGTGATTAGCTCAAGGCTGTACAGCTGCCCTGTGGCAGATCCAGACAGGTGGGAATGCTGTGAACCAGGTCACGGCAACCTGCACCTCACACACTGCCTTTCCAGGCAAAGAAATCTCTCTGCCATTAAAGTTCAGTGCACATGTCATTAGCATGCTCCATTTACTAAGGATTTTCCTCAGTGAAAATAGTGTTGGTGCAAATAGAAGGAAAGATTAAACGGCTTCAGATGGATTTGGCACTTACTTTTCATTGTTAGTCTCTATTTCTTTGGTCTGGGATGCATTAAAAAAGGTGAGCAAGCATCCAGCCTCTAGGCCTGGTGGAAAACAGGGAGCTACAGCACAGCAATGATGTTTCTTAGGTTTATCTATGTGACCCCTAAAGAATATGGTGTCTCACTGCAATATATACTTTCCCATCTGCTCCAAGCTGGATGGGACCCTCCTCCTCATGACATCTTTCACTGCAACCAAGTTCCTGACTAAAGAAATAAAGTGACTCCATCCATTCCCAGCAGTTAAGGTTAAAGAGATGCACTCGGTCCTAAATCTCAGCTGCTAACACTCTCTTGACCTTTGACTCGCCTTAGCATGGCAAAGTTTGATGGGCCCATGCCAAGCCGTCTTCTGTAACCCATGAGTTGGTTAATATACTCCCATTTCTCATTCAGACAGCCAACAGAGGCAGAAAAGGCAGCAGGGCAACAAATGCTGTCTCCTGCAAATGCTCTGTAATAAATTGCTCTTTCAGTAGCGCAGAAGACAGATTTTTCTTTCTTTTGCTTCTTTCCTCCTTTTGCACAGAAGTCACCAATGGAAAGCTCGCTTTCCCACCTGGCCCCAGCTGACTGTGCCCATAAATTTGCCTATGCAATGCCTGTTTACGGGTCGCTGCTGGAACACGGAGACGGGTGCATTTTCTAAGCACCGGGTAGATAATCACAGTAATTGATGTTTGGAGCTGCTCACTCCTAGGAGCATAGGGTCTCTTTCTCCCAGTGAGGCCCTGCTCCATGTTATCAGTCCAGCCTATAATTAAATATCACTCTTTTACAATATGTTTCAGGTTCCTTAATGAGTCTAAAGCAGAAATAGTCACCTCTTTCCCCTTTGAGCTTTATTTGCTTGTTATTAAACAATGTTATTGAGCTGCCTTCTTTCTCTGTGTTGCCAAACCTGCATCATTTCCGTTTTATAATTGCACAATTAGAGTCAGTGCTTTGCTTTCATACATCAGCAGGACCAGAGAGAGAGAGAAAGAGGAAAAAAATCAGGTGTTCACAGACAACTCAAATGCATCTTATTTTCATTAACTACCAGATTTTGCAAAATGGGAAGCTATTTATCATGATCTGTTTTCTACCACCAGCCACCCCCACCACCCCACTCTGGTGACTTTCACTATGACCTTGTGCTGTATTGTTAAGGGTCCAATTTGCTCATTGTTACTTGCCTGCATAATACTATGCACCTCCCCCACCATCTTTTTTTTCCCAAGCAAAATCCAGTCATTTATATTCTGAGACTAAATGGTATTCCTCCTCCCCTACAGCCTCCCCCAAAAAGGAAAAAAAAAAAAATAAAGCCCTAGCAAGCTGTATAACACTAGTAATTCCTTCTAACAAATTTCCACAGATCCCCCCCTCCTTACACACATGCACACACTCTCTCTCTCTCTCTCACACACATACTCTCTCTCACATGCACACCCTTAAGCTGCTCTAAGCAGTGTATTAAGTAGCTGAAGAAAATCCATTCACATTCTGCTGTGTCGCTTTCTTCTCAAGTCATGAACCCATCACAGACTTTTTCTAGCTGTAGGTTGCCACGGTGAAGATTTACAATGCCAGTTATTCATACATCTGCCTTCTCTTTTTTCCCCCCTTATTCTTAAATCCCTTGGGCGAGGGCAACCTTGATACTGAGACTCGTAAAATTCATGCAGGCTTATCATCCTTGGTGAAGGCTTCAGGCATGCATTACCGAATCCAACTGCCTGCTCACCGCCATGACAGAACTGGGCCTATAGCTTTTATTTCTAACAGGGGAAAAACGTATTAATGTGCTAAACAGAAAAAAAGCTTACATGTTTTGAGGAAGAAAACAATAGCTAGTGTTATAAATTTCTCTTAATGGTATTAAATTTGTTTTAATTACTTTATTCCCCACTGTAGCTAAATTTGAAACCTGTTTGGTTTTTGTTGGTTTTTTTTTTAAATCACCCTTTAATTTGTGTGGAATAGTGTTCAGAAAGCCCAATCACACTGCAGTGGGTAAGTACAGTACTAATACAGCCTCTGAACTGTACATCAAAGTAACGAATACAACAAATCTGGAATGAATTTTAAATGGATATTTTAAAGCCTTGTCCTGATTTTTTTTCTTTTTTTTTTCTGTATTTTTAAAGACTTGACAAAAAATAAATATTTTCTTGAAAGAAGGTGGGGAGAAGGATCTATTGATTTTACAAATTACAAACAACAAATTAAAAGAAGAAGAACCCCAAACAAATTGAAAGTGTTCAGCTACAAAACCAGAGGTCAAACATGGAGCCTGCCAAAATGCTAATCCCTGTGATTTTAATTTTTATATAACCATCATTTACTAGAACATTGATCACATTTTTATGTGTATTTGTTCTTTCCTGAGGATTACTCCTACAGAGTATTGGGGGATCCTCAGGTGTGAAAATCAGAAAGTTTTGTTTCAGAGTTTGATTTGTTTCTGTGTTTTCCAAAAGCCAAAATCACGCTAAAACCACTCAAACTTTCAGCAAAACAGATTGCAGGATGTTATGTTCAAAGACCTGCACACCTCCTCTGTTTTTTTGCATGAATATGTGCAGTTCTATGTCTATTGTTTCATTTTACTATGTTTTGAAATTGGTCATGATTTTAGGATGCTGAACAGTGCATCTGAACTATGAACATCCTAAAAAAAAATCTTTCAACACACTTATGCCTGTCCAAGTGAAGTCAACATAGTTAGAACAGGTGAGAGTTGGAGTGAAAAAATTATGAAGATGGAGTGGTGTCTTCAGAAGTTGCCTAGGTGTGTGGCAGGCTTTCTCTGGAAAATTGTGACTTGTAGTTTCACAAAGAAGTAGTTTTGAAGACACAAAATTATTCAAAGAAAAATGAAACCTCATGTCCTTTGAGAAGTCGCACCCCATTATCCTCATCCTTTTTTCCCCTTTTGCGTTTTATTGTTGCTTTAAATGTTTCAAAACTGTTTCAGTCATTATGCTGTCAAAAGTGTCTTTTCAATCTCAGATCCATATCTTCTGACATCCTAAGACAGCTACAACAGAAAAGAAGACTTGTGTTGATGTTACTCAGTCAGCATTAAGTTGTCACAAGTGCTGTCTCACTTCATCTTGGTAGTGAAGCTTAGAGCCCACTCATATCACCATCTGCCTGCATGGAGGTAGCATCCCGTTTGCATGATGAAGCACTATTTACAGGGCTCCACTCTCAGGTCCACAGGGCTCTGACAGCAGCACATCCTACTCAGCAAGACACTTAGAAACACCTGGAAGCAGCATTTCCCGGTGAAATAGCAAGACTTCTAATGCTTTGACTCAGAGACACAAAAACATCAATATGTCTCCACTAAGACAGTTGTTCTTCCACTTAGATTGATCTTATAAGGGAGGGGGTAAGAAGCTGTTGTTTCCAAACACACTGTGATTGCCATAGGGTCATTCATCTCTCCTGGCCAGGGTAGGTGCTTTTTGGCCATCTCTTTTCCACAGGAGAGGACACTCCATTGTGGACCCCAAGTGGGAGTTCACATGTTTTACATGGAAACCACAGGGCTGGGTAGTGGAGTTCTGCTCATCCAACCAACCTTATTCTGATTTACACTAGGAGATTTCTAGCTACATGCACAGATCTTTGCACGAGGACATGTCGCTGGGTCCCACAACAGGGGTATCTCTACTCCAGGCATGCAATATGAGCTCAAAATGCTAGGAAGGATGGATGTACCTCCAGTACCTGCAGCAGAGAACACTGCTCTTTTTTCTTAAGAGAGGCATCTGCTGGTATCCTAATAACACCATGCTTCTTGCTGATGCCCTCTTATAGGTCAATGGGCTCAGAGGGTCCTCAAGTCCAATCCCTTCATATACAAGACACTATGCAATCAACGTGTCTAGCAAAGCAATCCCCTCATTTATCACAAGCCTCCCAGTAGCCTGCACTGAGCTTTAGACTGCAAGAGACCAAAAGTTGCAATTACAAACAGAAAAAGAAGGAAGGAAGGAAGGAAGAAAGAAAAAAAGGAAGGAAAGAAGAAAGGAAGGAAGGAAGGAAGAAAGAAAAAAAGGAAGGAAAGAAGAAAGGAAGGAAGGAAGGAAGAAAGAAAAAAAGGAAGGAAAGAAGAAAGGAAGGAAGGAAGGAAGAAAGAAAAAAAGGAAGGAAAGAAGAAAGGAAGGAAGGAAGGAAGAAAGAAAAAAAGGAAGGAAAGAAGAAAGGAAGGAAGGAAGGAAGAAAGAAAAAGAAAGAAAGAAAAAAAGAAAGAGAGAAAGAAAGAGAGAGAGAAAAGAGGTTTCAAGGGCATCACAAAGTCCTTAAGTTCCTGCAGTAGCAGAACTGGCTGGAAGCCTGAGTTCCTCAAGAGTGTAGGAGTTACCAACACTACTTGCTGCCAATTAGTCTTTGTATGTGTTGAGTATCCTCCCCCAAACTCACTTACAAAGGACTCACCTCCCAGATATTTCAACTAGAAATCCAGGCTGTTTAGCTCAAGCAGCAAAGACACTCGTGTTTTTTCTCCTTGAAAGGCAGAAGTCCAGCTGACATGGTAAGCATTGATAACCACAAGCGTATCAGTGACACCTCCCACCAAGATACCCTTTTCCTGGTAGGATTTACTTCAAACATCAGCAGAAGCTGATACAGATGCTCAGTGCATTTGGCCCCTAGTTATGTTTCTATAAAGATGAGCACTAAGCATAACCATTTGTTTTACCCGGTCAGTGGGCTTGACAGTTGCTCAGTATTATTTCCTCTTGCTGTTGTCCCAGTCCTCTGATTGATCCACTGGACAAGTCTATAAAAGCAAGAAAAGTTGTCAAAACTGATTTCCATTTAGGGACAATTAACCTAATGTATTTCCCAGCATCATTCCATTCCAGTATTCCATGTGAACACTTAATTCTGGATTGTGGTACACAGGACAAATAGTCAAGAACTTTTAGTACAGAAATTGTGTATATTGTTGAATATTAGATTAAATTTAAAGCCCTCAGAATATGGGAATTTCAGGCTACCAGAAGAAAGAAGGAGACAGAACCAAAAATGAAAGGTCTGAGCAATATGTTTTGAATCAATTTGCTTTCTCAGGCATATCCCTTATTATTAGTTCACAGTGTGAACTGGTGCTGGCTTTAATTATTACATTTCAAATTCTGTTTTCATCCTGCTGCATCCCTTATGCATTGGTTTTTGTAAGATTTTTTAAGGTAAGGTGATAAAGGAATTACATGAAGCAAATTCTGTGGTTCTGCTAGGCATGGGATCTACTAAGTGATGGAGATACATTGAAGAGGGGAAAAACAACAACAAAAAAATATCACATTCCTCAATCACTATTGTGTTGGCAAAATTTTAAGTTCCTAGTAAGCCAAGGAAGATATGATGCTGTTCAAGGTATCTGATTGGGAATTATTTTATCTTATTATTTTAGCGAAAAACTGAGGTGATTATCTAGAAGATAACACTTCTCCACCTGGTCTAATGGTGCACAAATATGATAGATTTCTGGTTTCAGTGAGCTGAGGTGGAGGACAAGGTGTATTTTCAACAAGTAAGCTAGAAGATTGTTTCATGTGATGCCCAGAGCAGTCTCAGTGGCACCTATTCCCATGTGGAACATGCTGGTGAGGAAGCAGTTTCTAGCCACGACAGCTCAGTAAAGCTTGCAATGATCATGGTGCTCATGCTGTTCAACAATTGCTTGTATCTTTTTTTACAGTATGACTGACAGACAGCACTGAAAAACAGATCTACTGACCAGCTAATAGATTTCTGGAATGTCATGCATGAAAATCCAGATATAATTGCACCTGGCCATGCAGGGGAATTTTTTACAAACACTTTATTTACTACAGAATTCTAACTTTTGTAGTGGAGGAACATATTATTCTCTAATATCAGAGTCCTTATCAGTAGTTGAAGAATTATAAAGAGTAAATATCAGTTTTATCATATAGTAAATAACTATGAATGTATAAAGCAGTAGTTTTGACCAAGTCTCTTGGGCACTGCAACATCCCTTGTTTGGCAGTATTTTGTTTATAACAGGAAGACAAGAGTGGCTCCATGGAAGCCTACCAGTCACAGAAGACTTCATACCATTTCAGTAGTGACTAACTAATAAAAAAGTTATTGTGAATCTCAAAAGATTTTGTTGTCTTGAAGCAAAAAAGTGAACAGTGGAGAGTTTTAAAAGTTTTCACTTGTAAAAAGCAGGGGGATTGAGGATTAGGCATGTTGTGTTTTCAGGTGTAATAGTTGTAGCATTTCACAAGCTGGTTGTGGTCACACAAAACAAAAGCATGCAATTCACTATCAGTCCCTATCTTTAATGGATAACAGCCTTTTTTTAAAGGTAATGTTCTCCCAGAATTGCTTCTTCATGCTGGGTCTCCTAGTTCCTTGAGACCATTTGCACACTTAGAAACAATTACATGCATTTCTTCTACAGAATATAGTAAAAAGTCCTCCAAAAGTTTATCAGGTGTGGTTGAAGAATGTATTTCCCTTTTAGATTTTCTGTGTATGGTAGATGTGACTGGTAAATAGGGTATTAGGTATCCAGTATTTTGTTTCCTTCCTGAAATTTACTTGGGCAACTCGCCTTCCTTTTGGAGGCTGCATGTCAAGTTAGATTTTGTCAGGAAGCCCAGAGCCTTTGGGCTTGGTCATTTGCCATGAATCAGCAACAATCAATTTTTTCTGGGGTCTCTATATGGTTTTTACCATTTGGTTTCAGGGTTTTTCCTTTGGTTTTTTTTTTTTGTTTTCTGTCACATATTTCCTATATCTTTATTTCAACATCACAAATATAATTAACAGGACTTAATGTACTGTCGTGATACAAAGGCTAGCAAAGAAAAGAGAAAGAGAGAAGACAGTTAATCATGAACTTGAAGTTGAATTCTGTAAGAAAAATAAAACACGATTTTTCACGGCCTTGCCTCTGCGATGGAAGTTTAGAGCAGCACCAATCAGAGCTCGCAACTGCATGGGTCTCCTTTGCACAGTTTTTGTTTCTGAGGTGTAAGACACTGAAGACTCAGGCCCTCAGGGAACTTTTACCATCTCAGGTGGCTTCTAAAAGCAGCATATCCACCTTTTGAATTATAGGCATGTCACAGGTGGGCTGGAAAGAAAGAAAGGAAGGACCTATCCCTGGTTTCAGCCGTGATGGTTTACATCAGAACTCTTAGAAAGCCAAGGGTAGAAGTGTAAGGCTGCTCTAATTTACATTGGCTTTTAAATCCAGGCTGCAGACAGGACAAATATGGCTTCTGATCATCTTTGTTCTAACTTCCCCGCCCTTAACAGACAATAATGATTCTTTTCTTCAAAGTGTTTACTCATAGGAGTAAACTTTGTTGAGCACATAGCATTTGATGTATAGGATTTTGAGATTAAAAGGTGCTTTTTAGTGCAGAGACTATGTACTTGGACTATCTTTTACAGCAGCCTTGCACACCAATACCTCTGAGTAGAAAATAAATACAATATATACCATATAATGTTCATATATTAATTTTTATACATGTACACACCCCTACAAATATACATGCATATGAGAAGGAGAGAAATAGAAAAAAAGATTAAAAAAATAGATTAGCATCTAGATATTTTAAACTGGTGGCTGGGACAGATTTTTGCACTTGGTATTTCATTTATTAAACTTTGGGTGACACTATCTTGGAAAGCAATCATTTTGGCTTCTATTTCTTTATTTGCATTACACAGCACACCTGGTAGCAAGGATATTTAAGTAGTGAAGGACTTGCAGCATTAGTAATTAATAGGTCCCATTATGCTAAGTCTCATGCAAGTTTAGGACATCTTAGATGCTAGATAAGAGATGGATAATTTGAAGTAATTTTCCTGTAATCATGCCAATCACTTCAGCAAAGTAGTTATTAAATGAAACAGTATTATGATGAATTATAGGACATCTATTGAATATCTTTTTTTATCATCTACTTATAGTGCCTGATGCTGAAAAGAGGCAAACATGTGAATGCTCCTTCCCAGAAAAATATGCACACTTCTCACTGTAAATAATAGTTTGTTTAGCAAACCTTGTTTTTTTAATGAGGCCTAGAGACACATTTGTACTAGTCTCATACTATTTGCTGCTTCAGACGATCATCTAGTTTTACTTTTTCTTTAAAGGTAGATATTAGCAAGAATGAGTCACCTCTGATGACAAGGAATTTTTCTAGATCAAATTTGCTGAAGTGATTAAATATTATTTATCTAATTAAATGCTCAAAACAGATCATTATTGAAAGGAATAAATTTAGTGGATTTGTTGAGCAGTGTTAGCTGAAATGTAACTGCACATCATTTGACTTTTTAACATTTTATTATATCTAATAAGTCTTTCTGTGCTTAATTAAATCAACTTATTTTTTACAGCTAATTTAACATGATTTCATTTCAGTTACAGCCTTTGCAT